>JAOCPU010000051.1:0-269726 GCA_035772785.1 Phlebiopsis flavidoalba | reverse complement strand
TCACATTCAACCGCTGCACAGACCTGTAGGTGAGCTAGTCGAGAGAGATGCCAGTGTTGTGAATATTAGCAGGGGTATGGTACATGGTCCGAGCAACCGCGAAAGGAATGCAATGGGTGATACGCGTAGGGTATTGTGAGGTCATTCAATCGTAACGTCATTATACTTAGAGCTAATGGGGACGTTAGAAACCGTGTGGCGGAGCAAAGCGACGTTTACTCACAAGCAGATATCAACACGAGCAGCCACCTGCCGCGGCGTCCTCGTCGGCGTCATCCAGCGAGATAGTCCCAGGCATGTCGGGTCTGGCAGTCTGGTTCTTCGCCGCAGATCCGGCCCCGGAGACCCTGGGTGCATTGCTCTTCCCAACCTTCGGCTTGTCGCCGCCAAGGAGCTCTGGCTCCGCGACAACCCGCCGCACGAGCTCTTTGAACGCGTCTTCCACGCCTATCGCAGTCTTTGCGGACGCCTCGAAGAACAAACGAATTCATTCGAGTGGCAAAATGCTGGCCTTCGGAGTATGTTACTTGTCTAGAGTATTCCTGCGGATATCCGATGTCAGTCTGGCACATGATCGAGGGACGGACTGCTGAACCTTGTCCACTTTATTCCCAACGACCATCTTCACGACCTTGGGGCTCACGTATGTCTCGAGCTCGCTGTACCATTTTGGCAGAGCTTCGAATGATTCGCGATTCGCGACGTCGTATACGAGAATCACGCCGTGAGCGCCGCGATAGTAGGACGAGGTAATGGTCCGAAATCGCTCTTGGCCCGCGGTATCCTACAACGATAACGTACGTATTGTAACTTCAGCGATTCAGGAACGGTCTCTAGTCAACTCACCCAAATGCTGAGCTTGACTTTCTTGCCGTCGACGTCCATCTTATGAACCTGGCCACCACACAATCATGAGCATGGCCGCCACCAATGAGAAACGAGGGGGTAAAGAGGAAGAATGCGGCTTGCAGAGGATGAGATACACCAATTATACGAGACACTCACGCGAAAAGTCTACGCCGATTGTTGCGCTCGCCTCATCCTCCGGCACCCATTGTTCATCGGAGAACCTGAGTAATAAGCTGCTCTTTCCAACGGACGAGTTTCCTATGAGAAGCAGCTTAACATTGAGTGGCTGTGGTGCAGATGACGAGGCCATGGTATTCGGGACGGTCAAAGATAGATATGTTCCGGTCTAGTAGCCTGTCTTGAGGTTGCTCTTTGGGTAACAGGCCTGGAAACAAAGGAAGTATGAAATTAACGTGAATGAGTTGAGGTGTGTTTCAGGGAGTCTATTGTCGTAGTGAGAGGGATAGGCGTGAAGTTGGTGCAAGAGGGTATGGACGACGTAAGGAAACGAGCTGCAGACGCGTGGGGCTCCATGAGGCGACATGACCTACTTCGGGCCGCTCGCAAAAGACGCATCAATTGATGCGCCATCTTCCTCTCGTCCAGCCAAATCAGCCCGAAGGCTTGATCTTGTTTATCTCGACGCTCGCGTTTGTTATCTACGAATTACCCTTTATGTTAATTTTACCAGTCAGCTCGCATGACGTGAGCAGGCGAAACCATGCCTCGCTCTACTCGAGCCTCGAGGTTCAGTCCTTTCCGTCATCGTCCCTAGTTCAAACCAACCTGCTCTCTCGCATGTTCACTGCAATGGCTACTACAACTCATCTGCACATCTAGAGATATGTACAACTCCATATAAGCGCAGGAGAACAGCCCCTCCAGATTTGGGCTCCAGCACGTGCAGACCTGCCCCGCCTGTCAACCGACCCGCATATAGCTGCGCGGCCAGACCATAACCACCACCCTCTTCATTCAGCTTTCATACGACGCGGAGCCTCCAGGCCATATAATCTCTATCCCGAAACACCCTAGTGAGTACATGATCATCGATGGGCATGAAATTCAACACCACTCATGACCAACTCCTCAGGCTTGTAATCGAGCCGGCGCCTCGAGTCAACATCTTATCATGGTGTCAACTGCGCCTCCGTCGTACCCACCCGGCACGAAGCCCGCTAGGAAACAGACGCGTCGCACGCGCTCCGTGGGCTGTGTCAATATCGTCGTCGTCGGGAATAGTTCAGTGGGAAAGAGTTGGCTCTCGCACCGCTTCGCAAAGCCGAATGAAGAGTTGGACACGAATATTGCGGCGACTCTCGGGCATAATACAGTGGTGAGTCTCAACGCCTCCTTCAAGTGATACGCGTATTACTCACATTCGTTGCCGCCGTTCAGGCCAGAGATATCAACATCGAAGGGAAGAGTTGAACGTGCTTGTATGGGTAAGTCCTCATCCGCTCCTATGGTGCTGCATACATACGAATCGACAACGCAATCGTCTTGAATCATCGTCTTAAATTGGCGACTTGGCCCCGATCGCTCACATGAACCATATTAAACCAGGACACCGCGGGCTCTGAGCAGTTCCGTGCTATCACACCAAGCTACTATCGTCGGGCTGATGGAGTTCTGCTTGTGTATGATATTACGGAACGAAACTCTTTCAACGCGCTTCCCTCGTGGTTTGCGGACGTGCGCAAATTTGCCCGAGAGAATGTCCAGGTGGTGATAGTTGGGCACAAGCTAGACAAGGTGCGCCCCTCTGCCGGACTCGTCCTCGAGGGAAGATGTGGCACTAAACGACTGTCTTCACTAGGAGTCAGATAGGATCATACCCTATCAGGAAGGACATCGCTACGCGCAAGAACAAGAGTGTGCCTTCTTCGAGGCCTCCGCCGTCACCGCAGAAGGTGTCGAAGACGCCTTCAAGGCTCTCCTCAGAAAGGTTATCCATAATCGCGTTGTCCCATCAGAGCCCGAAGGTGTCCAGCTGGAGGTCCCGCAACCAGCATCCAGACCCTTCAGCGGTTGTTGGTGTTGATTGCTGGTCTTCTGCCTTGTACTTGTGACTCGATCGTATCCTGTAACACTCTGTACTATCGATTTCGGTGTTGTATGTAACACTATCACGATTTATGAACTCTTCTGCCAACACAATCTCAATTTCATGCTTGTGCCACCGAGCGATACGAAGTCATTCTCAAAGCCACGTGTGCATGTGACCCCTCGAATACCAGACCTTCCAAATATGGCATGCTGTGTCCTTCATGTTAGCACGCTAACCTGACCCCCCATCATACTTGGACCCCTGCTTCCACCACTTGAGCTACATCTTGGACACGTCTTTCACGGCCGGGGACGTCAATATGAAGAATAAGAATAAGCAGACGCGCTTTCCAGTTGTCAGTCTCCCCCGCATACCAGACATTGTCATGAGGCTAAATCACGGACACCCACAAGGCTCGTATTAAGCGCCATCATGCAGAAGGATGAGGACGTCGGGAAGGTTGCACAGGCAACTCCCGTGGTGATATGTAAAGGCTAAGCTCTCTCCTATTGCCAAGGAACTAAACTACTGTGGAATATAGCTAAAATGCACTGGAGATGTTCCCTTGCCATGATCGTCGAAGAAGCGGCCAAAGTTACCACGGAACGAGGGGCGAAGAAAGTCGAAGCATACACCTGTAAGCTCTCCTCGACTTTGCATTACTAACAGTACTGACTTGTGTACTACAGTAATCCGCATGCTGTACGAGACTGTCGAGAACTCGATTTCCTCAAAGACCTGGTCGAAGCAGTACCCGACCCCATCCGCGGGTGGCACCATAGACCCTCCAGCGGAGCCCGCGGAGGAAGGCTGCCGCGAAGAAGCGATCCCGGACAAAGAAGCCTGTCGCGTCGGGCGAGGGCCGGTGAGCCTGCTGCTCCCCTGTAGGCGCGGCGGAAGAAGGAGGGTACGGTGAGAAACCCGCGGGAAGGAAGCGAAGGGGAAAGACGCCGATATGGACATGGACAAACCATGAGGACGAGGGGGATGAGATGGACCAGGATGCTGACCAGGATGAGCCGGAGCCAGAGGAGGAGGAGGACTATCCGCCAAGGATGGTAAAGAAAGCGGGAAGACGACGATGATGACTGGGAGGGGTGAAGCAGGTACGTTTGTCGCTTATAAGCCCATCGGAGCGTTGTATTATATTACAGAGATATACATTATGTGGTATTGTACAATGGACTCAAAACAAGCGGCAACTTCGCCTCGCATAAGCAACTGTTCTACAACCTCATACGGGGTCAGGGAGATTTTTTTTTTTTTTTTTTTTTTGTCCTTCTCCATCTCCAGGGGCGAGCCACTGTGATGTCCATGGTTATTGATCCATATAAAGCCATTACAGAATAACTCACTCTGGTAATCGCACCGGAGGACCACGCGTCCAAAGCATGAACGAAAACGGCGCGAGTCTTGTCTGGCTTTTGGAACTGATAATAGTGAAGGAGCGGCCCTGTCGATTCATGAAGAGGACGTACTCATCGGGGCATAAAAGGGACCTCGTCAGTCAGGGACTGTTGCTCTTCGGGTAGACTTTGTAATACGGAGCTGTTGAAGTGTGATTCAACCAATTTTGCATATCTAAGGCTTCATTAGTTAGCTGCCAAGAAAACATAGCGGATACTTTACCTTCTAGCATGCTCGAGCTCTGCCTGTGTCAATTTTATATGTATATCTGGTTCCGTGTTGATAAATCGCGCATACTTCTCATCTGCCGCAACGTGAGTGACTTAGTGACCAGATGCTTGGCAGGTCACGTACTTTATGTAGTCTTGTCCTGATATATGACCGAATGACGAACTTGACGCGTTCAATCTCTGTCTGGACTAGCATTATTCGAAAATGCTCGTCTTCGCTCGAGTCCGAGCTGGGTCTGCGCGTAACAGTTGTACGTCGTCTGTCTAGATGACCTAAAGATCATAAGCACACGAAGCTGTCAACTCAAGCCCTCGACAATGTCGTCTCTTAGCCATAAACACGCTGAAACGTGTGAGAGCGTACTAGGTTCGGAGACTAGACTGCTATGAAACAGCTCACCTGCTTCTTATGTGGTTCCAACAGCCGTCCTAGTAAGCCCTCTTGTGCGTATAAGATATCTGGCGCGTGTCTTTCGTTCATCCAGTGTCTTATAAGCTGCTGAAATGGTATGTATCCTCGGCTATAACCTGGGAATTATGTGCAGTCGGACCTCCACGCGTTTCCGCCCCCCCCGATCGCGCTGAGGCCCAGGTTATCCACTATCCCATGAGTCGCGTCGGTTGCGGCGCACGAGACAGCGCCTCCCTCTGCAGTCGACCGCGTTCGCCCCCCGATCGCGCTGAGGCAGGTTATCCATATCCCATGAGTCGCGTCGGTTGCGGCGCCGAGGTGACGCAGCAGGGAGGTCCCAATCATATTTGTCATTTATGTCCATCTCCATAGTGAGTTAAGGGTTGTAAGTGTTTCTCGGGTATGTGTAGAAGGAAAAAGTCGATGAAAGTGGAGAAAGGAGGTGAGCGACAAGGTGAGCGACGCGCAGGCGACGCGCGGGGTTGGCCAGCATGAGGGGCGTCTAGGATCTGATTTATGTCTGGCACGCGCATCCTCGCGCACCGCGTCAGCGCGTCCCTCGTTCGAATAGTATAAGGACTTGACGTGGATCAACGTCGACCGAGCTCCAGCGAACGTCTCATCAAGTAAACATCGTTGGAAGAATGGTTTCATATAGTGAATGTTGTGGGTATATACTCAGAAAAGTGATCAAAAACATCTCCTGGGGCGCTCCTGAGCGTAAGAGTAGTTCTACTACCAGTGACGACTATTAACACAGACAGAATGAGTGAGGGTGCTGCGTGAACGGAAGTAATAAAAGCTTACTGTTTTCTAGGTGTTTTTCATAGTTTGTCCTTTGAACAGCACTGTATTGACACCGAGCACACTGGTACGGTTTTCCTACAAACAATTGTTAATTTCATGAACGGCCCAACAGTTGCTCATTTGACTCACTCCTCCGCAGGTAGATGCGTCTTGATATGCCTTCTATGATCGTACAAGGGTTCTGTCGCATTTTTTGCAGATATGGCATCGGTACTTGAATTGATTCGACTCGTCAAGCAAATGTATGGGTGGGATGGATTCAGATGGTGATCGTGTGTTTGCCTGAGTCATATATGAGGCTTTACAATCGTAGTCTTCATTAACAAGTCCTACCTTTCGCGCGGTGTTTGCGCTTAGTCTTTGTCCTGGTCGGACCTGGGCCCTTCGTCGTTGATTGATACCGGGGGCGTCGCGATGATTCGCCTAGAAGCTCTTTGGCTCAGGGCTCCGCGCGCCTCGCTGCACGCGGGCGGAGGGCTCTACCCACCAAAGCTGGATCTCAAGCTTTCCACAGTCGTTGGAGTGGATCACGGGGCTTGAGTTAGGGCTATTATTCAACGAGTCGGCTGTAAGGGCAGGACTTGGAAGGCCACGGGCGCTTTGCATCATTCGTCGAAATCGCAGGTAGTTGTGGTTTCGATGCCGAGCGGCTACTTTCAGAGAAAGTAGCGGGGAAAAGGGTGTTCCAAGGCTCCACCTTGTGCTGTATAAAAGTAGTCTTTTGTGCTTGAGAAACAGCAAGGTGTAGACTGCGTTGGCTTCAATCGGGGAGAGGCTGTCCATTTCGGCAAGCTAAAACGGTAACGGGTGGCGAGTGGCAACAAGAGTGAGGGCGAGGTGAGAAAAAGGATGTCTCCCCGGCTGGGTAGGGAAGGGGGAATTTATATGTTTTAGCAACGGCCACCGAGGACACCATACCGCGCGTGGGATTGTGGCCATGGGCCACTCGTTTGTCCGTTGACGAACTCATTCCATCAAACTCGCAAAGGGATGGATCAAGGCAAGGCGTTGTCAAATAAGCAACAGAGGGGCGCCGCGTGTCGTACACGAGGACTTCATCATGAGTGGCCATGGTTGAGGGTGCCTGAAAGGCGTAAGTGCACTCGCTTGTAGTGATCGATGTAGCGAGCCAGACAGATACTGGGTGTAAGAGGAGATTTCCATTCGACAAGACGCTAACAAGCAAGGAAACACCGCAGAATATAAGAAAATTTACTCATCTTCCAACATAGCCAAAGAGAGCCCTAGTGATCTTGCCTTTTACGCATTTCGCGAAGGACCTGTTGAAAGCGCAATGTCCACCATCCACGCTCTTCTCTCTCACGATCAGTGTCGTTAGTTTCTTTTGAATCCAGTCTCTGATTCACTTGTAGTTTGAACCGATGGACTCTTCGGAAGTGGAAGTCCAGTGTTTCAGGATGTCCATGACGCTCCGTTGTGTATCGAGTTCCAAGTCGACTTGGGATCCGTGTGGTAAATATTGGCCTGAATGTGAAGGGAAAGATAGTGAACTGAGAGTGTAGGCGCGACACCGGTGGAATGCAGACAGGGCGGTCTCTTCAGACTCCTCCGGATCCTCTTGCCTAGGCGGGAAGGCAAGCTGGATTTCAACGATGGAAGCGTTGCTCGGCATCGCGCCGGACTGAAGGTCACTCTGACTGAGTGGGAGAAGACTCAGCATGACGTTACACGAGCAGTCTCTGTAGAACCTGTATATATAGAGCAGTTTATTAGCGAGCCGATGGTGGATGCATATTGGCGTACCATACAGACCTTTGGTATAGACGGAATAAAACCTTCGATAAACCGGCCTCTGTGGCTAGCCTTTGAGATGAGCGCCCATTTTTGGCTGTGCGTTCCGTGAGGAGAAACAATGTCCGTAAAATATCGCGACATTGAGCGTGGAAGACGGAATGCCTGCCCTCTCAGGGTTTGCCCGAAGAGTTTCGTTTTACCATCGTTCCGACTTGAGACGGGCGGCGAGAAAACGATGGTAGGAGTGCGGTAGGGTCCAGAGCGGCCGTCCAACGGAGGGGCACAACATCGTTTGACGGCGTCCTTGACGGTCTCTTTGACTTGGAGCGTCATGTTTCGCGGTGAGGTAAAGCATTTCGCCGTGCCACAAAAGCCTGCGTTCGCGCTGAGCAAGCTGGACAGAGGGTAACAAGTCTTTCAATGCGGCTAGACATGTCCTTTACGTAATTATATTCTTCCTCCTCGAGTTTTGACCTCGTGTAAGACGTGAACGATCATACGCATTGATTGGTAAAGCGAGAGAGATGCTAGATGGTCGCGATGTGCTGCTAGGGAGGTCCGCCAGAGCTCCTGCAACGAAACTTCGTGTCAATGTACGTAGCAGTCATCACAGTGTGCACTAACCTTGTAGATTCGAACAGTAGAGTACAGATGTTCGACGGGTAACATCAAGAGTTTTCCAAGACTCTGATTTCCACACTCGTCGTAGGTTTGTCGGAGCATTATGAACTGACCAAACTCGTCGCCATGACGAGATACTCTCGGCCAGAGTGTGTTGGACGTCATCGACGCGGACAAGATAAGGCTGATATATCTCCAGCCGGGGCACAAACCCTCGAAGAACATGGGCTATGTTTCTAGTAATGTCGCCAGAAACCGCCACGCTTCAGTAGTCAATCGAAGAGTGTCGTCTAGAGACCTGTGTAGGTTCAAAGATGTCCTCAAGCCAGTCGAAGAGATTCGATACTTCTTTCGGTACGCCGGCCAGCCAGACTTTACTATCTTTCCGGCGAAGGGGGACTACAAAAACCTTGACGATTGACCCAAGCCGTCGGACGAACGCGGAATGATTCTTGCAAAGTTGAAAAATGAGCTCTTGTCGTTCCATTTCAGCCTCCCCGTAGGTCGATAACAACATGTCGTAAGTTGAATGTGGAAGCGTCGAGCGCCATGATCTTGTAGTTTCATCGGGACATAGAGTTGACTCTGGTAGCACAGTTTGGGGGTGTTCCTGGTCTTCGGATTCCACTTCGTACATGGAAGGTGCACTAGAACTAGCTGAGATAGTAGATCTCCTCATTTCAGGAAGACGTGAGCTCGGGTAGGTTCGATCAGGTATCCCCGTTGTAGGCATGCCGCCAGAGCGTCGACGCGAGGGGCCGCTACTATTTGTACGGTCCTCGGAAGCACGTTTGTCAGAGCCGTCCGAGAGCTGGTTGAACAGAGCCTGAGCCGCGGAGCTGAAGCCACCAGAGTCTTGCTGTTCCCACCGCTCGCCTTCTGGAGTAGCACAGGTAATCAAATTCCGAGGATCGTCTTCCAAGACCGCGTACTCGTCCAGATGATCCTGGTGTAAAGTCGGCGGAGGGACCTTTACTGAGGGCTCGGGAACGTCGTAACCAGAGTATGACAGGGAGTCAGGAATTCCAAATGCAGCTCTTTCGCGAGCGACGTTATCGCTCTTTCGCCTAACTCTGGTCCCCAGTGGTGTCGGTTGCCTGGCTAGAGCTACGTCGATCAAGCCTGGGACGTTGGACGAAATCTGAATCGCCGAGTACATCTACGCCACTGCGCCGCCTGGAGGTAGTTTGACCAACGCTAGTGCTGACCCTGTGACGCGACTTCCTACGGCGCACGTCTGTTTACTCCTTCGTCGTCGGGCAGTTCATCATCATTGCGCCGGGAATCTTTCGTATAATTCTTCTCTTCCAAGTTGAAAGCTGAATGATCTTTCGGCGGTAGTGATGTCGATTGACGACGACGATCTCGTTTATTATGCCGTTTTGCCGCGTGGTCTGAACTTCGGGGCTTCACTTGGGAGCTGGTTGGGGGTCTAAACGATTGAGAGCCGCCGTATGTAGTCGATCCGTATCGTTCCCCGCACGGCTCCAACGACGAGCGTCGGACATCGTTGTCGATTCTTCGTAATTTTCGAGGTCTGAATGATCTGGAAGCGAGCTTGGAGTCTCAATCTTCTGAACGTAGCATTCGCGTCTGTCTACGCTGCGACCATCCGCCTGCTTTTCATGTTGACGCATAGAGAGGGGGGCATCGAGTTCCAAGCCATTGACGAGACCAATCAGGGCTTCGCGCCGTCTTTTTTCCCGCTCGAAGACTCTGTCACCGTATTTGGAGATGCGGGAAGTCTACCCCGATGATCGCGCAGGTTCGGCTCCTTTTCGTGTGGGTTACGTTGAGCGTTGTTGAGACGACCTCCTCGGAGAGATTGGGCACAAAGTGTACATTCGGCTGGTCTTCGGTATCATAGTTTCTGGGGTCGTCAACGGCGTCGAAAAGTTTCGGACATGATCGTGATCCGGTTCCACGTAGCCCTGGAATCCCAAGCCGACATTTCGTGGACGACGAAGTTCATGAATCATTTCCGGACGTGGGGACAAAGGGATTACGGGCGTGTGTTGTTGGGCACAGCGGCGAGGTGTATGAGCCAAACTCCTTTGGGGCTTTCGGGATGCGTGTCTTGCTCCTCGGCCGCTCATCTTCAATCATAAAACGATTGCGCCCGGGTACCATGATGTTCGTTTTCCGAGGAGCTCGGCGTAACTTCTTCTGCATTGGCTATAACGAGTCGAGCAGCGACGAACCGTTTTGCCGTATTCTCGCTCCAGCTCAGAGCCACTGTCAGCAGGTTCTTGAGATTTGGGCGGGTCTGGAACCAAGTTCATAGTAGCTTGAGAACGGTCCATGGAGTGTGCTGTGACCGTTTGGGAACGCGATCTTGAACCTGTTGACTGTGGGCAGTTTGGAAGGGCCCGAGTGTGGTGCGGTAGGGGAGCGCATATAGCCAGCCTATCAATGTTTGTGAAAGCTTTTGGACATGATGAATGAACGAAACATACAAGTGACGCGCCGGGGGACTGTGGTGCCACAGCGATGCTTTTACCGGATTTCAACGACTTCCCAGTAAAGTTTTGAGGACGCGGCGAGAGTACTACAGGAGTATTGGGGATCGATGAAATAACAGAGGGGTCTGGCCGAAGGGCAGACCTCGGTGGAGCACGAGACCCGGGAATCCTGGAAGTCGTCTTAGGTATGGAACTTTTGTCTGCCCTGGCAGGTGATGAGGTGTTTAATAGAGTGGTAGGCGCAGTGTCGAGGATGGGTGTCACGGGTGTCGAATGCGAATGAAGTCGAGAGGTCGCAGCCAACGTAGGAGTGTATCCAGTTGACATTACGGGTGACCTGCCTGCGGGCTTGTTCTGGGGAAGCGTCAGAGTTCCAGGTGCTGCCATGTACTTTTCACTTTCGCGGGCATCATGACTATGGGTTGATTCTTCGTCCTGTCCGGCTTTGACTTGGGGGATGAGTCATTTTGTCGATAGTGTCTCGTAGAGATGGTAGAAGCTGCGTTTCGAGGAAAGGTATATCGGCCATTTGAAATCGGTCGATTCGTGAACCCCACACTTGTCGAAGAGATGTACATAAGTCGAAGCTGTCTTTCGCGCGACCTCAAGTCTTGCTCTTTGTGGTTTCTGGTACCCCGACTTAACGCGTGAAAAAAGAGCGCGAAAGTGTTCGTTTGCGACGACACGTATGAGACTCCATGGCTTCCCTCAGGTTCGTACCGTCTGCATTCCGGCCGTCGGGTACCGAGATTGGAACCCCCTGCACTGGCCGATAGAGATTTGGAACGTCCATTGAGTCTTCAACTGTATCCATTACATTGGAAGCTATCCCAAAGGCGTGGCGAGAGACCAGCTGCAGCCGCATAGTAGGAAGGAGGATGAAAAGTCGGGGCGCTCGAGAAGGTAGTACAACATTAGATCCAGGCTGACGAGGTTGCGTGAGCGAGATCCAGGCCACTTCTGAGACATCGAGTGTTCGCGTTACGAGGAGACTTCACAGAACAAGCAGCGGCACAGACACAGACAAGCAATCCGGACAGAGAGAGATAGAGAGAGCGCGAAATCCGAACGGTCGCTCATATTCCAAAAGTGTGGAGGGTCTGCTTACATAATCGCGCGCCTAGAGATTTTACAACGACGACCTGTGGCCGTTTATGAGTACGATACAGGATAAATATGACTAGTCTGGAAGCAGTCGTGCTTACTTAGGCACCTTTGCCTTCATCCACCCAATAATTTCGTGCACCCAATCCTCCCCAAGCCCTGTATACAGCGAAACATGGGGTGTGAATGTGATTATGTCCCAACAGGACAACTTCTCCAATCTCCTTGCCCGACCGCTCTTGTAGAAGTTTGCGGAAGTCTGCATGCGACTCGAGAAACACCAGGCATGTCATGCTCACTGACGACCATCAGGGTATTGGGGAAACTGCGCACGGTATCCTCGGTGGCTTGCTTCAAAACTAGAGCGAGAGGTACGCTCTTCCGGACATCCTCCGGAGGCCCGTAGTAGGCGGTAATGACGGGCGGGGGAAGTGTGGAGGTCTGAGTGTCGAAGTGATACACGGCAGCCTGTAGTACGATTCCCCGGACTCGAGCCTTGACGTCGACGGGTAAGACCTTAGGCATCAGGATCAGGCTTGCCAGGATAGCAGCACCAGCAGAATGTCCCATGATGAAGATATTGTCAGTGTCAGCTTTGACGTCCGCGTCCGCGTTCACTTGATCACGTTGAGATATGAACCAGGAGATGGCATCTCTGATGTCGATTACAGGGTCAGGGAATTTCATGTTTGGTAGAATGCGGTAATCAGCGATAACCGTGACAAATCTACGAGGGCGGATGAGCAATCGGCACTGAGGTTGTCTGAAGATGCGCAGAGCCTACCCTTTCTCGGCGTAGAACGCGCCCAAATTGGCATATACCAAGAGAACGGGGAGCGGGCGGCAGTCTTCTGTCTCCAGAAGCGTAACCTCCACCATAGATGAAGAATAGTACCGGCGCGGTCCCCGACGGCGTTACAGGGGGATAATATACATCCAGCTGCATCGAATAAGATTATGATGAGTTTGAACTCGAAGGGGCCAGCCTACCTGATGTCTGTCCGTTGTGCCGTACTTAAAGGTCTTGGTCTTGACTTTCAAGATTTGTGCTGAGTTTTGCTCGAGGAGCGGGTAAAACACCTGAAAGGCTATCGTACGTCAGATAATATTGGAGAGAAGGCTTAGATACGCTCACCAAGGTCGATCTGGGCGGGGGGGGATAGGGGCGTCCTTGTTCTGCGTAAAGACCTCCATGGTACTCCGTGCTGGCTCCTGCGAGCGCAGGAACCGCCTTATATACCCTTACTCCAGCGTCACCAGAGCATGTGAGATTGCGTTTGTAATGCAACAACGCCCGTTCACACAATCCAGGGCCAATTAGACAGGTTTCGGACCGTGGTACGGTGGAACAGAATGAGAAAGTTGCGCGATGCGTGAGATTTGCAAAGCCGATTGGTTATGAGTTCGAGTAGTAGCAGTCAGGTCAGGGTAGGCCTTAAAGCTGAATCGCGGGGACCCGTGGTGAATTGCGCCGTATCGCCACTGTATTCTTCTGCCAGATGTTTACCAATGTCCCTCGGACGGCTCAAGATGGGTGATTGGGGAGCAATGAGTTGTAGTGAGATAGTTGTCATAGTCTATAAGTGTGTTTTGTTATGAGAAGAGATGAAGAGAGGATTGGCGAAGCGGTTGGCAGACTGCAGAGAAATTGAGAGAGAGAATTCGCTGAAATTGGGAGCTGCTGCTGCGTGACTGAGGAAGCCGTGACGGGTAGCAGTCACGTAGTCACGATTCCCGGGTCACGCGAAACGATGTGACAAGCAACGTTCCTCATCGACTTGGACGACTGGATACGATCAAGCCTCCTTCTTTCATCAGAGTGGTGAGGATAATCCGTCGTGAGTATAATTAACTTTACTGTAGCGTGTAAGGGTCGCGAGCTGGTTGAATTGCTCCTGCTACTAAGTATTTAGCAGCCAGATCGCCGGTTCTTTAACACAGTGCCACTATAGGCATACTACACACACGCCCAATCTTGTCACTTTTATTACGCGCGTATGTACGCTCGGGACCTTACTTGCAGGAGCGGTAGGACGTTGACCACCTACCGTGTCGAATGATTGCACGAATTTTGACGGAGATTCAATTTAGGAGTGCATGCAATGCAATCCGACATCGAATCCGTCGTCTCTATTCGTCCTCAGCCACAGGCAGACTTAAGGTCATAGCTTGTAATCCTAGGATCGTGTTTCTGTTAAAATAGACTACTCCCTCGAAGCCACGAGACATACACACGAAAGATCACTCGAGCTGGATCGCGAAACCAGCTTGTGATTGACGCTCATTCTCGCCACGTTGTTTAGGGCGGAGTTATAATCCTGTCGTGGGAACAAAATGGGCGTGGTCGAAGGGTTAAAGTCGTTTTCGACCACGCCGTCCATCTCGTCCTCGACCAATACCCCCATCACCCCCCTCTACAAGACTCTCATGTACGTGTTTCTGTGCTCGTCGCCCCATCGTCGCGTTCGACTGGCTCATCGCGGCCTCGAACGCGATTGAAAACGCGACTTTCGTCCTGGTTCGTTTCAACATGCTGACGTTTGCACCATAGAATGCGTGAAATCGTCCACCTCCAGACGGCCAGGTATGTACCATATGCAATCATCTGCCAAACCTGCTCATCGCGTTCATTGGATAGTGCGGTAACCAAATTGGTGCCAAGTTCTGGGAGGTCGTCTCTGACGAACACGGCATTGACCGCGACGGCTTGTACAAGGGCAATAATGATCTTCAGCTCGAGCGTATCAAACGTTTTACTATAACGAAGTTGGCGCGAACAAGTACGTTCCTCGCGCGCGGTCCTGGTCGACCTTGAGCCTGGAACCATGGATTCCGTACGGTCTGGTCCCCTCGGCAACTTGTTCCGCCCGGACAACTTCGTCTTCGGTCAAAGCGGTGCTGGAAACAACTGGGCGAAAGGACGTGAGTAACGCGTGTCTAGTCTTCGTTTTAATGGTTGTGGAAATTACGGTTTGTACGCGTTCTCATGTTGCGCGTCGCTGTTTTATCCATCTCTACACCAATTCGCGCTAAGCTTATACTTCGCCACATAGATTACACCGAGGGTGCTGAGCTAGTCGACTCTGTCCTCGATGTCGTTCGCAAGGAGGCTGAGGGAACCGATTGTCTTCAGGGTGAGTCGAGGATTCGCTTTGTGACCGTGACGTGATGTCACGCGCCATGTGTATCCGGTGCGCTGATCTCTGCCCCCAGGCTTCCAGATCACTCACTCGCTTGGTGGTGGTACCGGTGCGGGTATGGGCACCCTTCTCATCTCCAAGATCCGTGAGGAGTACCCTGATCGGATGATGGCTACGTACTCTGTCGTACCCAGCCCGAAGGTATCAGACACTGTCGTTGAACCTTACAACGCGACTTTGTCCGTTCACCAGCTCGTTGAAAACTCCGACGAGACCTTCTGTATCGATAACGAGGCCCTCTACGACATTTGCTTCAGGACCTTGAAGCTGTCTACGCCAACATATGGCGACCTCAACCATCTCGTCTCCGTCGTCATGTCGGGTATCACGACTTGCTTGCGTTTCCCTGGCCAGCTCAACTCTGACCTTCGTAAGCTTGCCGTCAACATGGGTATGTATCACATGCACTTCAATGTGTTGACTTCGGGGTACTAAAAATCATTTTAGTTCCCTTCCCTCGTCTCCACTTCTTCATGACTGGTTTTGCTCCTCTTACTGCCCGGGGCAGCCAGCAATACCGCGCCGTCACCGTTCCCGAGTTGACACAAAAAACAAAATGTTTCGACGCCAAGAACATGATGGCTGCGTCTGACCCCAGGCACGGTCGTTACCTCACCGTTGCTGCCGTCTTCCGTGGCCGTGTGTCCATGAAGGAGGTGGAGGAGCAGATGCAGAATGTCCAGAACAAGAACTCTGCCTACTTCGTCGAATGGATCCCCAACAACGTCCTCACTGCTCAGTGTGACATTCCCCCACGCGGCCAGAAGATGGCTGTCAACTTTCCTCGGTAACTCGACCGCCATCCAAGAGCTCTTCAAGCGTGTCAGCGACCAATTCACTGCCATGTTCAGGAGGAAGGCTTTCTTGCATTGGTACACCCCTAGGAGGGTATGGACGAGATGGAATTCACGGAGGCGGAATCCAACATGCAGGATCTTGTCGCTGAGTACCAGCAGTACCAGGATGCTACGTATGTGTTCCTGGTTCATCTCGCATGCCTTGAAGCTCACAGTAACCCCTACAGCGTTGAGGAGGAGGGCGAGTACGAAGAAGAGGGTGTTCCTGAGGGGCAGGAGGACAGTAGATGACTCGCGATGACCACACCGGATTTTTCTGTTCTCATTACGTCGCACGAAAAAGCTTTGTCCCTACGTAATACTCCTTATATTGGTCGCTTCCTCGCATGTTTCTTTTTCGACGGCTCTTCTGGCTATACGACGCGTACCATACCATTATCTTCATTCCATCGTAACGACTCTCTTCATATCTTAGGATAATGCAAAGGCTTTGACCAGTCTCCGGCAAGTTGTGACGGGTCCAGCGCGTTTAAATCTTCAATCTATTACATGTGTTTCAAGTTCTCACGCTACGAGTCTGGTCGCGCCGATTCCAATCCGAGTTGGTCAAAAGTTGGTGGATTCAAAGTTGGAAGCATACATTGGCTTGTGCGTTGGTTTTTCAGACTTGACCATCGTAACCTATCGTAGCCCTCGAATTGGAGTGCTTCCTATACATCCCGCACGTGATATTTCTGAATCTAGCTCTGAGCCTAGGCTATCACAGCTATTAGAAGGACGACTTCGGGCACCATCGCGGGTGAAGTTGTCGAGGTCCTGCCAACATCGATACACGGGACAATTGGGTCGATACTCATGTCGGAACCAAACATACACGAGACACAAGAGGAGCTGATGATACAGCAGCGCATTGCCACTGGTTTGCCTCTTGCGCAAGTGAGTCCAAGCGTTTTGTGACATGGAGGTGTTGCACTACGAATAAGAAAGGAGTGACGATTGACAACGTTCCCCTTAGGGAGATGCGCGATTGGCGGCATCTGGGCTGGGCACCCAATACGTCCGTGCAGACGGGACGGTACGCGAGCTTTTCGGCTGTCCTTTTCCGCACCATTTCCCAAGAACCGTGACGAACTGAAGAGCATGAGCCGTGAGTTTGTTCAGGCCAGTCTCAGTAGCCTCGACACCACCCCGGGGGGGGTGGCCCTCATCGTCATGATAGATGGCGATAAAATCGCTCGTTCTCGCCTCCATGAGTACGAGCTGCCCATGGTTCGGAAGGACTCTGTCTCCGGAGGATCCAGTCGTACATTCTCGCGACCGGTTTTACTCACAGGGAAAGATACGGCATTCGCTGTGGCGGCTAACACCCGCACCCAGAAGGTGATGATACTCCCCTTGATCATCATCTGTACCACATGTTCGCTTTGCATGGCATTCATAAGAATTATCATCACGATGGCTCCTCCTGAAGCCTTTGTTTCAACAGGCAGGCCCTGAGTATTTCAAGCTTAGGTACGGACGAACGTTTTGCCACTGTGGATGTTTCGAGACTGGAATGACTATAAAGCGCTGTTAAACAAATAGGCTCAGTGACCTGTAGAGTGTATATGCAAGTCGACTAAGCGCGGAAATAGTACACAAAATCATCATTACAGAGGCGCACGACAATAGAAAGTCGATTATGGCCCGTATCGCCCCGACGATATGGAACTGGAGAGTAACTACTAATGTTTTTGGCGTTTTGTCCGCAGTTGACCCGGAACCGTCAAACTTGAGCGTTGACGTTATGTGTCATCCAGTGGACGTGCTCAAAATTCTCAATTGCGTTCAGAATTATTTCCCCGTAATTCGTGATTGCTAAACCCTACTAACATTGAAACCCTCCCGTTCACCGTGAGATACAGTACAGGTAGTAGGTATGAGATTTTGAATACTATAGGCATGAAGCCACGGAGAAGTCTCTCCTGCAGATGACATGCTGAGGTAATCTCTAAAACACAAATACAACAATTTCCAAAAGAAAGAAACGGAGCAGTAGTTACACAAGGGACAGATAATTCTCAAATCTAATGATTAAGCTAATAGTACCGTGCGTGGTCACGATTGCATATTCGTGAGGCAAGACGTGGTCCGGATTTCAAACATTCTTCACCTTACGGGGTTCTAACTCAATCGGCGGTATCCTGCTCCAGATGCTGGTGCCTCCGAATACCTCCAACGCGTGCTCTCCTGCCCTGGGCCAGAATGTCTCCGCGCATCTTATTTCATCACGGACTCTCGCATCGTAGTTTCGCGTCCAGCTAAGTCGATGAGCCGCAACGGGCGTTTCCTTAGATCCCACAAGGCGCTCTATCGCTGCGGTTTGGAGACTCGTGACGACGGCCTGTGGAGTGTCGCTCAGAGTCCCAGTAAGTTGATAACAAGCGGGCTTGCCTGTTTAGTAGAGGGCAGAACCTGGGCGGGAACGGGCCTAGCCAAAAAAACAAAACAGGCCAAAAAAAAATGTCTCGGCGCGCGTCACCCCGGACTCGCGCATCGTGTTGCTCGTCGGATCAAACGCAACGCGCCATCCGTGTTCGCTATGATCCACAGAGGCTCTCTTCCCTACGCTTGAGAGGCGAACGCCTGGAGCGAGGTCGCTGGGCGTTGTCTTGAGCCTAAAAAAATGAGGGGGGGGGGACAGGCGGGGCAATCTCCCGTTGTAAAGAGAGGAAGGGCGCTTGCGTGATGGACCCTGCCTGGGGGCCGGACGGGGCTACGCGTTTCTGAACGGGGATTGACCTGGCTTTTTGACCAGGAACTGGTAGACAGCGGGCGGATCTGTGCGGGCGGGGGTCGAGGGTGCGTGCCGGGACTCTAGGGCAAGGCAATCGGGTTGGGATTGTTTAGTGTCGCCCTGCGCGCGGGGATCGAGTGTAGCGTTCATGCACAAAGGGCAGTGGGGCGGAGGAGCGGGATCGAGGCTGGCTGCATAGGCGGCTTTGGGCGCCGTCCTTGGGCGCAATTGGCACTGCGCTTGAGAGCTGGCGGGACACGGAATCGTTTGACAAAACAGACGAATGCTGCGAGCCGAGCTGGCCGTTTTCGACTTGTCGGCGGTGGAAGGGCCATCTCCCGCCATGCTTCAGAGCGAGGTGTTAGCCTCGGCGCAATTGGGCATCCCTAGGCTGGGTGCTCAACGAACTCTAATAAAGATTCGTCCCATGACAGGGAATGAGATCCGCCTTGGACGGATCTGTCTCGACAGGTGCAATGTATGGACTTGAATGTCATGGGTATTGTGCTTCTAGTGCTTGAAGGGGGTTGGCCTTAGCGCTGTACGTGGAGTGGCAAAAAAAAATCGGAAGAGGCGAGACCTGGTTGACTCGTTCTGTTTCCGAGCTGGCCAGCAAACGAAACGTGCTGGCTAAGCACTCTCCGGTCGGCGAGCGGCGGGCGGGCGTACACAGGGGGCGGATTGATGTTTTTGACCGTCCCCCCCCCCATCAGATGATGAAGTCAGAATTTGGGGATCGTCGAGGATGGCATGGACCAGGTATGTCTTCGGCGAGCAAACGTCAATGCGTTTGGAATATCGGGCGAAGGTTTCCCCTGGGAAGCATCGGGGAGCTTTGTTATCTATGCCTCCCAGAAGGCTTCCGCTGTGGGGGACTCGGGGAATGGGCAAAGAGGATTGCCAGCGGGGGCGTGCTGGCCTGAGGGGTCCAAGCTCGTGTGAACCTTCGGGTGACGCGATCGGTCAGCTCGTCTCTCGCTCCTCCGAAGTCGACTTGTGCGCCGGGTTCGAGATCCGTTTGCGCAGGGTCGGAGGCAGACGCCGTTTACCTCCAAGAAGCGCCCTGAGTACTATCAAGGATGGGAGACTGCGCCCTCGTGCCCTCGCTCTCGTGATCTGGCATCTTCTCCATCGGAAGCGGTAGTCGGGGCAATGCGCTGCTTCCCCAGCGCAAGCTCCGCAGAATCCTGCTGACCCGACCGTATAAGGAGTACACGGGCATGCGCCCAGCCTTCCACTCCGTTTCTTGTCCGCTCGTAGTCGCCGTCATCGGAAGAGTCGTCTTCGTCGTCTCTGAACGCGGCGTGTAATCGCGGCGCTTGTCGCCTGCCCCATTCTTGACTGTGTTCGGTGCCCCACTGGGCGCGGTACTTGGGACGGCATTGGGGATGGGCACCGGAGCACTTCACGCGGCGACGACTGTCGGAGAAAGGGTCTGACAAAGGGGGTTAGATCTGTCGTACTGCGGGCGCCGTGCGTAAGAACGGGGGCGGTGTCATGAAAGGACGGTCGGGTGGGTGAAAACAGTCGGCGCGGGGGGAACGGCTGCCTTGTGCTGCTTGCCACGAGCTGGCGTCCGTCCTCAGCGCTGCACTCAAGAAGTTGAGTATGAGTACGGAGGTGTAGTCTATATATATGACTCACGACAGGGTATTGAACGAGGTTCCGGTAGCCGGGTTACCCAACGAGCTGTCCGAAGGAGGGCTGGAAGGGGGAAAGATAGGAAAGCTGTCCTGTAGCGCCTGTGCATGGAACACGGGGGCGCGGATGGGGGTTGGGTGGGCCGTCGTGAATAACGGTTGGGCGCGCCAGAGGCGGGGCTTTGTGGCTGTTTGCCACGGGCTGGCGTCCGTCCCAGCGCTACTGCAGAGATTGAGTATCGGGAGTGAAGACGTATTTACAAACGTTACTTCACGATATAGTATTGAATGGGGGGAGGCATTGGTGGCTGTAGAGGATTATTTAGCCCTGTTGTTCTTCATCTTCATCTTCGTCTTCAAACCTTCCTCCTCGTTTAGCGGCGCCATCTTCCTCCTCGTTAGCGGCGTCATCTTCCTCTTCGTTAGCGGCGTCGGTGGGGCCTGGTATTGAGGACCAGCGCCATTAACATATGATGAAGCTGGTCTCCTAGAGTGTTGAATTTGTAAGCGGCGTCCGTCTGCTAGCTCTGTTTCTGCAAGCCTTTTCCAATATATACTGCGCGAATGTCGTCGCCAACACTAGCGCGGAGATATTCAATGCAGCCGTGGTACTTGGTCATTTCCTCCGCTAGCTTGAGCTCGGCGAGCTCTCGAGAGATGTTCATCGCCATAGTTTTTGCTCGCGTGGCTTTTCAGGACGGCGAGGTAGGTGAGTAGATGCTGCCGTTTTCTTTCGGGTGTAGTCCATCATGTTTTCCATCCATTGCGGGATCGTGTCAGGATGCAAGCCGGGCCGGGTAATTGTGGTGGACGCCCTCCTCGCCTCTTTTGTAGAGTTTCTGCTATAGTCCGTCTCTCTTGATGCCTTCGAGATCGGTAAAGCTGCGATAGGCCCATCAGGGAAGAAGTCAAAAAACAGCGGCCCATCAACCTCCTTACGGTTGGGGTGTAGTTTAGGGGCTTGCCCCGGTTGGCCAGGATACGACATGGTTATTGTCTGGGGTGGATCGCTAGTGAAAACGCGTCTGAGTCCGATGCTCCCATAGGTTGGATAGTAAGTAAGTGTTTTGGCGTCAGAGAAGATAAGAAGCATCGACGCCACAGAGAACGGCTCTTGATCATTCCGATTCCACTTTGAGGGACCTTCGGGGTCTGCCTGAGTGTCTCCGACCGCGGGGGTGGTTTGTTATGCGTATTCTAACCATGACTGGTAGGTCCCAAGCAATATTGCAGCGGAGGTGCATCACAAGTCAAAGCTGGTGGAAGTACAATGGGAGTAGATGGTGGTCTGAGGTTGTAAGGAGGAGCAGGTGTGGACGAGGGAAGGAGTATAGACCGGGGGGGGGGAGACTTGGAGCCACTCGCCTAACCAGGATTGATTGTTGTTGTTCCATATCGGGAGATTCAGAGATAGTATCGAGCGGCGGGGCATAATATCCGCGCTCTGAAGCACTGCGGATTTGGCCCACGAGCAGATCCAAGTGTGCATGGAATGTCACTGTAGTTCACTGTAGGATTTGATAACACGTTAATCCAAGCTATCTCATAGGTAAAGCGCACCCGGTCATGTCGCACAAAAACCTATTTTGGCTGGTCGATTATTTCCGGTTGGAGAGCATCTCTTGTTCCTGCACGGCGAAGAGTCTCACAGACTCTCGTCCAGGTCTTTTTTCGCGTGATTCGGGCCACGCGGTGGGTCTACAGTAAGGTCAGAGATATGCCGTAGAAATGAATGGTCCAGATGGTCATAGTTCGGCAAGAGCATTGAAATGCTTGGACACAGCTTTGAGCCAGGGCCCCCCGAGGAACATGGCCGGCACGAGCAGCGCCTTGATCGCGGATATCTTCGAAATGCAATGAATAATTGGAGGGCTCAACGACTGCACCAGGAAGCAAATGTCTGTCTATGTGCCTGTGGAGACACATCAATGAAGATTTTCGCACTGAGAGCAGTTTACAGGCACGCACCTTACTCGGTGGCTACGTATCATCCAGCATGTGTACCACCGGCTTAGCGGTGGATTGTGCCACCATAATAGTACACATATGAAAACCTCTACTACACGGTTGTGAACTGTCATAGCTCGATGTGAGATGGCCGTAAGTGAAACTTTGCCATCAGCTCGCCGTGTTCCATCGAGTCAGTGACCGCTCATTCATTCCCCACCGGTAATTATCGACACAGACGTGGACGACAGCGCGACGCGCAGGATCGCCTCTTACCATCACGAGTTTGCCAGTCTAGCCGTGATCCATATAGAGACCCAACGCAATCAAGCTGTGTTATCATCACACTCTGAGACCACGCGCTCCTACCATTTCCATAAATTTTAGCAAGGATTTTGCACGGCAGAAAAACCAGCTCTAGGACAGCTTCACCGACGCTTTGATCGTGGACTTCGGAGTTCCCCCGTACCTTGCCACTCACGTTGCCGACGGTAGAAAACCATGGTGGCAGACTCAGTCCCGGTCAAGTTCCTCACACCCTTGTCCCAAATGGAGTTCTGCCCCTCAATGGACCCCAACCCGCCACTGCACTGCCGGAGCTCAAGTTGCGGAGGCGGGATGCGCATTCACGCTTCCGGACGTACCTGGCCGTTCGGTTCCAAAACGCATGGTGGTATGTAGTAGGTGTGAGGCTAAAGTTGCTGCTGAGGAGCAACGTAAAGTCATGGTACTAATCCACGGCTTGATGCATATCATGGAAAGGGAGCGTGAAGATGTTCGGGTCGCCATTACATTCACGGCTGTCAGAATAGAGTCATTCTGAAGCCGACTCAAGTACGATGGTGCATCCTAGTTTATGCTCAGACATCTGACTCGAGCTGACTTTGAATGCGCAGCGAACGCGATGAAGCAGCTCGCCTCCTACTCTATACGACTTTCGACGGATTTTAGTCAAAACAGCACGCCGCCACAATGCGCACGCGCAACTAGCTAGTGAGTTTCGTAGGATGTTCCCGTCGCAAGGTTCACGCTGTGCCGGCTGATATGAAGCGGTCACCGTCAAACAGCCCTCGGCGAGCACGTCTCTCGTTGCCCCGCACGGAGCCGCCCAGAGTCTGGAAGGCCTGCGGGGTGAAGTAATGGGAGAAAGGTTCGAGATCTTATGTGAATCCACCGTCTCGAGGAAGCGTTGGTAATTGCCATGAAACGATGACCCGGCGGTGCAAGAGGAAAGGGGAGCCAAGCTCGTCGCGCCTGGACTGTATTCGAGAAGGCCGCAGGCTCTATCAGAACGGCGCGGAGAGCGCAGGTGTGGCACCCGCCAGGGCGAAGCAGATCTCTGTTTGGTGACCATGACTCGTAGGATCCTGAACCCCTCGGCCTCGTCCCCTAGAGGCGCGTACGGCATTGTTGCATGGACCCTGTGCATCTTCTCTGACGTTACGAGTCTTCCTAGGCATGACGCGTGTTGTGCACGAGCTCTCATGGCGCCGCCCTTTCACCTTCAGGGTACTCTCTTGATGTACAGCTTGTCCCTAGCTGTCGCGCAAGTGCAATACAATACCACGGTTTTCAAAGAACTGGCCAGCGACGCCGCACGAGGCATTAGACCTATACCGAGCGCCGCCGCGCTACTATGCCCGCTCACCGCGCACTTCGTGGCATTCGTGTTCCGGCTGTCTGCAGCTAACTCTCCCATGGACGCATCCGCGGCGCTCACAGGCCACACCTCCTCCCATCCGCGCGTCTGCTGGGCATCGTCCTCTGACCAACAGCAGTAGCACCGTTCCCAAAGAACGTGTTCGCATCGATGGTGATCTCAACGATTCCCCCGACGTCGGACGCACAGGGAGCACACGGTGCGCCACCACACGGCGACGGCGAAACGCTAGACAAAAAGCCCGCATCTACGCCCAAACACTCACCACACGACACCTGGAGCGATCCTGTCAGGCTTCTCATGTTCTGCTGGGGTTTTTTTGGTTGTTTTGATCTGGGTGGTGCGCCTCGTGCGCGCCTATAGCGCGCGCGCCCGCAGCCCAAAGCCCACATGTCTCCCTGCGACTGTTCGCTCGAAGACCGCCAGAACATCACCCGGGCGTGACAGCGCGCCATGCGTGGGCGTGTGCGCGGCGCGGCAGGGGCCAGCCGGGATGTTGTGGCAGCGGAATTGGGGTGCCCGCGAGGCGTCAGTGGGTCCAGCGCGATTTTGGCAAATTCGAGGATCGGAAATCTATTCAGGTCCGTCCAAACAAAGCGTCCGGGCTGAGTACCACAAAGTCAAACTACGCGCGCCATTGGACGCGAGTCCAGGCGTCCAAAGATACTACGATGAAGCAGGCGTTCTTGGTGTGTTTCATGTCCGCCCTGTGGTGGCGGCGGCGGCGTCGAGCGGCGACGGCACGGACTCCTTGGGCAGGGAGGTCCCCGTCCGGCTCGTCCTCCTGGTGCGCGAGCAGGCCTTCTTTGCGAGCGTGATGTCCTCGACGGACGGCAGCTGGCTCTGCATGCGCTTGTGCTTGCCCGTGTTCGGTTTCGTGACCTGCGACGAAGCCAATCGGATGAGCCGGCCGCGGTGGCTGGTTGAGGCAGGAACCGGAGCAAAAGGCAGGACGCACCAACCGCGACGTAAAATGGCCGAGCAGAACAATAATAAGTGTCCCAAAGAGATGGACAGCAGCGACGGCGAACTGTGGAAGAAAATTTGGTCGAAGGTCCATCGCGTACACCACCTGTCGCAAGCTGCGCGGGCGTGTCAGCGCGCGCGCGCGCCGGGTCTCCATTGAGTGGGGGCCGTTACCTGGGTGTAGACTGCCGATCGTTCCCTCGCCCCACGGCTTCGCGTTGGAGGCCCATCGTTAGTAACGTCTGATTCTCACGTCAGAGAGCTCGCTAACCGGGTCAAGGAGCTGCGGGCGCGTACTTGGGCAAAGAATCCGAATACACCGATCATGAGCAGCATCACGATCCAGGCAAGCCTCAACGGCAGGAACGAAATCGGTCCGCATGACAATCATCCTGACGGGAGTCGCAGCTGTCAGTAAACTGCGAACATGTTACATCGAAGGCCCGCCTTACGATACTGTCGGATACGATGACGCATTGGAGCGAGGAAAAGTAGTAATATTGTGCAGCGGGTGCGCGCGCTTGCCAATGGCGCGTATAGTATATCTGCAGGGGGAATCGTCCTTATCCAAACAGCTGGGCGTTCGGATCATAATGCCAATGCACGCACAAGCACCAGTGTCTCCCAGGACGCCCGAGCATGGCGACGCTGTCCAAGGGGTCAGCCAATGACTTGCGAGCCGGGGTATATGTTGTACCCTAAGATGATGTTAGGACGCGTGCAGCCAGCCGCTGTGCCGGCGTTACGTGCGGGGTCAGCGACACGTCCTCGACGAGGTTGCCTCGTGCCGTCAGAGAGCGTCCACGTCCGAGAGCTCCGCCTGCCCGTCCGAACAGGGACGCGGGTCGTGCGATAAGAATAACGCCAAACAAAAGCGCGCAGACTGTTTCCTCGTCAGCGTGGACGTTTGCTGATGGTAGGTGGAGACTCACAGCCCGCTCCGACCTGCCGCCTACGTTATGGGCTCGCCGAGGAAGATGGCGGCGGTGACTGTGGCGCAACATGGGGCGCGAGGAAGGTCAAGACTGTGGTCGCATCAGAGAATGAGAGAAAGATATTGAAGGGAGTAGACTATACTCCAAAATAGACCAAAAAAGCTGTGAATTTACCGATGAGCATGGGTAATTAAAATAGAGTGGTGGGGGCGCACCCGACAAAGCCTCTAAGACAGAGCAGTAGGCGAACGCCTTTTGGGCCCAGTATTGGTCGGGAACTTTTGTAATATACCTGCGAGACAGAAGTCATTTTGTTCCAGAATTTAAATTACATGACGTGCGAGTAGCAAGCACTCACACTATATGATACACAAAACAAATCACCATGTAATAGCAACTAGGTGTCATAATAACGCATCATCGCCTAGCCGCATAGCATTACACGCTTCAACTATATATGAACGCACCATTTCGCACAATAACGTGCTATCATAATGCACTAGACCAAGGTTGTGAAATCGAGGCTATATCAGGTCGTGACCTTGCCCGCAACATTCAGATGAGCGTGCAAAAAACCGCCCTACAAAACCCAGCACCACGATGTCAAGATGGTAGTAGGGAATAAAGACCGACCGCCCATTTTTTTCACAGCGCACTACAGCCGAAATTAAGGCGACCACGCTGCGACGACCCGCCACGGCAAGCATAACATCCCCTCCCCGCGAATTTCTGGTTTTCCTCGCCACCTTCCGCGCGTCCTGTGCGAGCCCTCCCGCGCGCCCACAAACCAACCCGGGTACCCGCAACTCTATCCAGACACGCACCTGGGGACAGTGGAATCGCCCACATTCTTCCCAGGGTGAGGCGCATTTGCGCTGATTGTCTCGCCGCCGCCGGCCGCGCCGCCCGGGAGCGTGCGGCCGCGCGGGACAGTGCCCTGTGGTCGGGCGGCCGAGCGTTGTCGGTGGGTCGGTAATTGGTGTGGGCATACCACCTCGACTGGCGGTCCATCGTAGGCAAATGTGCACGTGGACGTATCAATGGAGATCGAGCGGACCGATGTATCGCGGTGGCGCGAGCGTTCGTTAGTGGGTGGCAGGTTGTTACGTGATGGCGCCAATCAGTCTGCTCTGTACGTTGCGTTGTCTTGCCGCTTGAGGCGGTGGTTGTGGTAGGGAGGGGAGTTAGGGCAAGGTACGGAAGGGGGCTGAGTGTTTTTGTGCGGCAGGTGACTGGCGTGGTGGCGGCTGTTGATAGCGGTGCAGTCTGTTGTGGGTCACATGTGCCATTGGCCCATCGATTTGTGGCCGAGGCCGGAGAGCGGGACCGAGCGGGGGAGCGCCGGCCCGAGTGCGACACAACAGGTCTTTGCGACTTTTCTTCCGGGGCAGGTGTTTTGATGGGTCCGATTTCATTGTTCGTTGGATCACTGATCTTGTCATCCTACGGCCATCTTATGAGTCAGGTATATTGTGGCGGTTTTGTGCAAGTATTAGGGTGTGTCTTAGACGTTGAACTATTCAAGGGTGGTACAGTGAGACGATTGTGTGTAATGGAAACGGGCCGGCTTGATTGGAGTAGCAGTGCTGCTCATTCGTTGCGCTCAATCATGCTCTGGACTTCGAGCGCCAATGGCCGCTTCAAGTCCGTAAGCAGTGCCGAGTTTGCTATGCGTTGAACAAAGCCCCAAGCGACCAAAGGCGCACGCATCAAGAATTCCTCTAGAGGATGGACGACGTTATCACATGCAAAATTAATCCAAACAATGCCAACCAATGTTTTCAAGACTAACAGGTTTTTCATACTGGCCGCTCTAGAGGCTAGTAGAGTATTGGACCGTTAGTCAGAGTGTTTCATCCTCACATATCCCTTATACATCAGCTCACAAATAAGTCATTGCTCGTCTATTCGTTCCGCCATGGCTCCCCGTCCTCTCTGGCAAAGGAAAAAGAATCACCCCTCCTCCGCCACATCCTCACTGACGCTCCTTCGCGACAAAACCTCCTGTGAAACCTATGGCTACGACACCACTTCATCTCAGCCTCTTCTAAAGCATACAATATGGAACGTAATACAGCAACCTAACACTGCACTCCCGACAAATGGTACCCCCGTGATGCCCAGAGACCGAACCGCCACCTACTCGGCGGCGCCCCAAACACCACACAACGAGCAAAACCCCACCGCGTTACACCACCCATCACCGCTCTCAGCCTTCCCCTTTACTTGTGCAAGCGAGGGCGAAAACGCACCTGGATGTACACCGCCATCGTCCCCCGCCCCGACCCGGCGCCTACAGCTGCAGCCCCATCGTCATGAGCACCTGCGCGCAGAACCCGCAGAGCCCGATCATGAGGAGTAAACATCGCGAGTGTGCTCTCTGTCGCGCGCGGGGAAGACGAAGGGCGTATTGTTTCCGCGAATCATCATCTTCGCGGCGTTCAGCTATGAGAAAGTGGGGAAGTGGAGGTGGGGGGACGTACTGGCGAGAGATGTCAAGAGGATGGCAGAGCGAGGCGGAAAACGCGAACGGATGTGTGCATCGGGACGCGCTGTGGCCTATCGCGCGGATGATGTGTCTAGCTCTCACGCATTTTGTGCGGAACAGGATGAAGGAGGGCTGTAATCGGCGACGCGCTGGTGGCCTATCGCGGCGGATGACCGTGTCTAGCTCTGCACGCATTTTGTGTCTGGAACAGGAGCAAGGAGGGGGCGTGCAGACGCATGTCCGACGCGCAGTAGTGCGCTCGACGAGCGCGAGCGCTGCTAGGATGTCAGTGGTAAGGTCAGAGGTGGGGATGGCAGGTCTGCGACCCGAACTGCGCCGAGCCGCTGGGCCGTCCGAGTGACATGCCCTCCTGTGGCTGGCTCTCCGAACCGATAGAGAAACGTGCGGGCGCCCGCGCGACATGATGTGCGACCCCACCTCAGTGCGCACAACTACGCACGTCACCTACATCCCCAACTCCCAAGGATTCATGAAGCGGGGGAGAAGGGGCGGTACCTCGCCAGCGGCGGACCTGCCCTCCAGCTGAAGAGCTCGGCCGGAGAAAGTGTATGACGGCGGTGGAAAGGTCGTGAGGAATCTGAAGCGAAAAAAATAAGGAAGCGTGAGCAAGCGGGGACTTTGCCGTCCAGCGAGGGGTAGAGAGTGAACGTTAGGCTACGACGGTCTGATAGTACACGCCGAACAGGCCTATGAACCACTTGCGTGCGCAGACGTCAGTTGAATGTGACTGATTGTGGGGACGGAGGGAGGGGATTGTGTACCCGCCGAGGCCGCGCCCTGCGAGGAGCAGGCGGACGCCTTTGGTGCCCGAGTAAGGGCGAGGGGGGAGGGGGGGGGACGTTCGTGAGGTGCCTAGGGCAGGTTATATGCGCCCCTTTTATTGTATAACCAACTTACAAGCTGTACACGATACTACAAACCACAGTGATCACCTTCACCTCATCAGCAAGGATCGAAAGGAGCAGCGCACAACGCAAACGACACCATGCGCACCCAGATGTAAGCTGCATTGTCCCCACCGGCGCGGTTCGAGCCCGCTGCAGAATCTTGAACCGCCACATTCGCAGGCGCAAAGAACGCCTGAACGCCTATCAGTAACAAACATCGCAGCGTTACATGCATATACCACACAGCGCTCGCTAGCGATGAGCAGCGCCATCCCTGCGTTGGTGTGCGCACACTTCCCTTGCGCGCGGGCTGAACTTTGCGAGCGTACTTAGCTCCTTAAGCGTAGCGCTCCCGTTCCACCGAGCTCACCCATCTCGTATACCTCTTTCGGAGGAAACCCCGCCCGATCCGGCGTAGAACCAACATACCCATCCCTAACGCACCGACATGTTCGCCTATTCCCAAACCTGCGCTCTCACACCGCCCGCTTTCATATACACAGGCGCACGCGCGCGTCATCCTGCAGCTACAATACACGATTGAATGTATGACTCAATCCCTCTAGCACTAAAGTTGAGAGTGTGGGGCAGGGGCCGACATCCCCGTGCATCGCCGCGCCGATTTAACGTGAAGGCGCGGTGGGAGGGCGGGCCGGGGTGCCGTGCGCCACAAAGGGGTCGGGGAAGGGTGGTGGATTGTGGGCGGGGTGCGCGCTGTGTTGGGCTGGGTTGCTTGTGCGACGATGGGCACGGTGGGGCGGTTTGTGTGAAGTTTTGTGTGATTTTTGCTGGGTTGGTGTTGCTGTTGTTTATGTTTCGGGAAGGCAGTGTTTTCTGGTGGTTAGTTGGTGTGGCGCTTGGACTGGGGCGGCGGTGCGTCGCTGGAGAACCGACGGTTTACTGCAAGTTGGAGGAATAGTTGGCGAGTGGTGTCTTCACGATATCACAAACGTTCACATTATGTGTGCTGGCTCTCAAACACAGAATCAAAATTAATCGTCAACATCTCTATAGATACATAGCGCGCGCGATCCTCCCACCTTTATCTATATTTTCATTAACACAGATCGCAAGGGTAGCTAGCCTGCCGCGAAACAGCTTCTGGGCTATCACGATACGCACATCACCAAGCTAGCGAGCGTCCACTTGATGCGACGAGGGCACAGCAGCGAGAAGCCCCAGGCCACCACCACCCAGACCCAGACTCGCGCTCCTCGCAGTGCAAACCCCCGACCCCGAAAAGTCCCGACTCGATGACTCGTGCGAGGGAGGCTGGGGTGGGGACGCGGGCTCCGCATTGATGGGCCGCGCGGTAGGACGCGAGAATATTTTGGCACACAACGGACGGAAACAAAGCCGCGCAGAAAGAATGGTGCGAGGTGGACTCCAGGCGCGCGGTCTCGTGCGGCGGTGTGTCGCCACCCGTGCGCCAGCCTGACGCAGTCGTGTCATATAGCGAGGAGGTGCGGACTTCCTGGTTGTGTTGGTCACTTGTCGAAGGGTGGGACGTCTCCAGTCGTTTCCGTCTGTCGCCTCAAAAACGCCGTCGGACGGCGATTTTGAGTTTTTCAAAAACGCACACCGCGTAGCGATTTGTGGGTGCGAGTTTCTGTGGTTGATGCTGTCTGGCGTGTTGCCCGACCATCGGGATCTGTGTGTTGTGCCAATTGCCCTGCGTGCGAGGCCACCCTTCCAACTCTATCTGCTGCACGGGACAGCTCGCTTTGAGATGGGACGAACGCACATCTGTTGAACCTGCCTATGTCACCGCCCCAGCGCCGAGCCACCTCCGCTCGCGGAAGAACACCCTCTCGTAACATCCCCCGCAGCGGCGCACAATGAATTCGCGCGCCCGTGAGACCCCACCCGCCAGCACTCAGACACGCGGTCGGCGAGCCCGGGGTGCCGCGCACGGCGCACAACGCACAGCCCAAAAAGAGGCCTTGTTCTCCTCACACGTCTCGCGCCGTGTGGCGTCGTTCGCCCGCGCCAGCGTTGGGCCCTGCGGAGGCGTCTGGCCGAAGCTACACGCGGGCCGGGGCGATGATGGTGCGCATCAGGCGTGCGTTGCCTCAGCATCCCTGGTGTCGCCAACCCGACGCGGCTGCCGCGAATTAAGCATGTGGCCCCTGGCCGTTGCCGTCGGTGCGATCGCCAAGCGCGCAGGCGCGCGGACGGCCTCGGACGGGGGTCAGGGGTCGCATCAGCTGCCCGTGCGTGCGCACGCTTTGTCTATACATACTAGTTCGCAATGCGCATACAGCGAGTCCGTGGTCCTGATATAGTATGCTTGCTACGTCTGTGCACGTAGCGGTCGTAATCAATGATATGAATGCGATGAGCAGGTGCGATGAGACAGGGCCCCTTGTTCAGAGTACGCACGCGCCAAAAAACTTTCGTTTTTCCTCCAAGTTTTTCTCATTCCTTTTTTTTTTCTCTTGCACGCGCAAACTAATTTCCTCACCCTGCACGTCGGGCAAGCGAGCAGTTTTCAGAGGCTATAAGGCCTCGCACGCGCACCGTCGACCTCACCACCCCGCTCGTCCTCCCCACCACCTCAACCACTACTACAGCCGCGCCCGACCGCACCCTCACGCCAAACCCCGCCTGCGCTACGCCCGACCATATCTCGTCTCTCAAAGCCTCACGGATCCAACACGGATCACCCCGCGCGGACGCACACGGAAAGCCCAGCTAGGCTTCCAAAGCGCAGCGCGCCTGCTCGCCACACCAGGCCACATCCCCTGCCGCCCCGCCCCGCCCCGCCACGCTACGCCCAGCCCCGGCGTCAGACCTCCTTCTGTGGCACGATGCCAGCGCAACGCGGCCGGCTTAGTTCTCACAATGCGCTGGCTTACAATGAGCGTGTGTGCTGGCCCCGAGGCGATGTGCTGGGGCAACGGAGCCCGGGGTAAGGCCAGCGAGCGAGCGAGCCACCAGATCTAGCGCGATCGTGCCGTTGATCTGCTGACAGCGAGGGGGGTGCTCTCATGCTCAGGGCGTGCTTCTGCGTCTTCTGCGTCTCCCAATTCCGAATGTCGCCTCGCTAGCTGGATCTTCCCAGCCCAGATTCCCAGCGGGGTGCCTCGTGGCGAAGCCTCACACGCGACCTCGCGCGACCGGACGCGGGGGAGCGGTAAGCATCGCATCTGGGGCTTCAGATCCACAGACGAGGCGGAAGCACACGCAGAGAAAGAGCTTCGAGAAGACACGCAAGGCGCGGGTTTATTTATGTGTGTGGGCTACGTAAGGTACACAACCTATTAATCTCAGTCTTTGCTCTACTTCATCACAAAAAGGGACAAAAAAAAGTAATAAGGGAGACGACGGACAGCCCAGGGTCTATCTGCAGCACAAACAACAAGCATCTCGCACAAGAAAAGCACAAACAGTGGTGGGTGGGTGGAAAAGGCAGCATTAGGTAGAAAACCGTGCACTATTACTGTATATAACCGAAAAGCGAAACAAGCGAAGAAAATGAAAACCGTATTCCGTGATGCCGACTCAGGGATATGTACGAGCCGAACCCGACCTGAGAGAGAGCGCAGATGGAAAACGAAACAAATACAGCGGTTGGCGGGATTGCAGGCGGGGATATGTACTTTTTTTGCTAATTTTCTGTCTCGTGCGGGGCGGGGGGCGAGCGACCAAGCGGCGTCGTGCGCCGCCGCCGCCGGGCCCGTTGGGTGTGCCGGCATGCCGAGCGTACAGCTGGGGTTGCTTTAAATTTCCTAGTGAAGTACAAAGCGCCGAGCGTGCGCGCCGTCACCGCTGCTGCTCAAAAAAAAAAAACTGCGACTGAGGCTGGGGGTGCATCTGCATCATGTACTGCATCTGCATCGGCTCTGCTGCTGCGCGTGCGCGTGCTGCTGCTGGGGGGTACGTGCTGGTGCTGTTGCTGCGGGGCGGGCGCGAAAATGCTGCGGCTGGAGCTCATACGTCGGCGGGTGCATCGCGCTCTTGGAACGGCGGGTGCGCCATACGCGGCCGGCGCGGGCTGCACAGGCGGCGCGTCGCGAGCACGGGCGACGGAGTGCTTCACAACGACGCGGCGTAGGGCTTTGACGTGCCGCGAGTGTCCAGCGCGGTGGGTGGCTGCAAGGACACTTGTGCTGACGACGTGCGTCGCGATCACTGTGCGCAGCACCGATCTGGGGTCCGCCGTCGTGAGTGGTCGCAACGGCTGACGGTGCCTGGTAGTTGGTTCAGGGATACCGTTTATATGCCAGGCGTCCTATGCACGACGTATTTGCGCGGGAGAACGGTCACAGATGTAGTGGCTTGACGGTAGGAAGGGAGCTACACGAAGGTCTCTTTACATTAGACAGTCTAATATGTACGCAGTGAGCTGTGCAAGGGTCGACGACACGCGCGCACAGCGTACGGGAGCGGAGGCGAGGCGCTCCGGGGCCTCCTTTCTGCGACCTCGCCGGAAGGCTGGGCGTCTCTGTGCGAGGGGCTCGCCATCATAGCTCGTCTCTGCGAGAGTGCGCTTGCCTCGCGAGCAGGTATCGGGCGTGCCTGGAGCTGTCTCTCGAGGTCCTTTGGCGGCGCAAAGTTGGCGGGACGGGACGATCCGTGCGTCATGTGGTACTTGAGCCCGTTCGCCAGGCTCTTGTAGCTCTTGTTGCAGTTTCGGCTTCGGGCCACCATGAAACGGCTTCGACAGCAGCAGCGACGTCGCGGGCCGCGACAAAGCCGTCGTGCTCTGCTGTCCGAGGCGCCTGCGCGCCCGTGTGTCGAGCTCGACGCCTGACGCGGAGGGCGGCGGGCACGTAGCGCCGATGCTGGATCGGGGTATGCCGCAGAGGGGCCGGATACGGGCGAGGCGACGCGCGACGAGTCTGGGACGTGTGCTCGCGGGCGAGGTGGCGCCAGCTGTTGGAGGAGGAGCGACGGCGGGACGCAGCCCGTGCTCGCACTATAAAGCACCTGCGTACTGTCTGCGCATCCTCGCCCGTCTGGACGACGTGCCCGGTGGCATGAGCGACGAATAGTCCGAGTATACGGCGGCGTAGGCGTTGAATGGGTTCCTCCGGCGCAGCGCAGCGGAGACACGGCCGGCGGGGCCGGGGCTGATGCGCGCGGGGTCGTGGGAGAGCCGACCGCACATAGCGGCGACGCGCTGTCCGCGAGGGCATCACTGTCGTTTTGTCGAACGACCTCCGAGCGATCGCCGCGGGACGAGGACATGGGCATGCGGCTCGCTGCGAGCCGATCCAGCAGGGTACCTCGGTGAGGGGCGTCGAGATGGGTGTGTCAGGGCGACGAGGATCCGGACGACGTGAGCGCTCGTCGTTGCTCGAGGTGTTCCAGCTCACATGTCATCCGGATCGAATGAACCTTAGGTTGGACGAGGGCGCGACTGCGGCAGTGGCCGGAGTCAGCAAAGTAGGACACTGGCGGCTGGATGGAGCCGGCTAGTGCGGGGGGAAGGTATCTAGGAATACGACGGATGGACGGGGGCGGCGAACATAGGGATCGGACGGACGACAGACATGGCAATGGCACTCTTCAAAGTGGGTACGACTGACGGTGGCGTGCATGTCGTGCTGTAGGTTGACTGCCGCCAGAATTGGTAGATCGCACGGCACTTGAAGGAGTACGTCGTAGGGAAGCGCGGAAAAGGTAGGGGGAAAAAAACGGCCGGCTGGGACTCACCAGTTCACTTCTCGTGACCGGTTCACAAAGACGTTGAGAGTGGCGTTTCAGCTATTTGATGAGCCTCGATCGCCTCTCAATCGGGACGGAGGCGCAGTTCTTGCCTGCCTCGATTACCATCCATTTTGGTACTCGGGGGAAAGGGAAGCGGCATCCTCGTCAAGTACAGGCCTGTCAAGCACCGGGTCAAATGGGTATGTGTGGCGGATACGCACTCTAATGGGCCTGTAAAGCTGGCCAGAGAGCGACCCGCAGGTAGAAGCGGCGGCCAAAGGAGGGCCTGCGGCGGACGAGATGGGCGAGCCTATGAAGCGGCTGGCGTACGAGCCCTAGCATTGAAAAGAGCCCGGCGGCAGTGAAGGAGCCCTGAGCCCATGGGGTGGTCATGATTCGTAAAAGTCGTTGTTGTTGGAGGCGTGGAGGGAAAGAGGCAATTGGCTGGGCGCTGGCGGCGGCCATTGGGGTATAATAGAAGGTATTTGCCAGTGTCTGTCGGTTGCCTGGAGGCAGATAATTAGGTGGGCTGGGCGGTAGTTCTTCAGCAAATACGGAGGCGGGCGCAGAGCAGTGCACGATGTAAGCTAGATGGGTCGCACAGAGGCTGCTGAGCGTAGGCAGAAGAGAGCGTCGCAGTGCTGTGATGGACCGCACGACGACAGAGGAGAGGAGGGGGATGTGGTCCTCCAGAATACACTAGGGCGGCATGGAGAGGGAGCCCACGGCCGGATAAACCATAGCCCCTGAGGGAGCTCGTGGCAATTCGAGCTCAAGTTCGGAAGTGGAAGCGGAGCTAATGCCCGGCGCGAAGTGCCCCCTGGAGCGGCCAAATACGGGCGCACACACAGGGCGGGCGCCGCTGCGTGGCTGTCGGGTGACGAGGCCAGACCTCCGATACGACGTTTCAGGGATTCTGCTGGCTAAGCCCGCCCCCGGGCATGCATAAATCGGAGCTCCCACAGCGCCCGAACCTCGACTCGCCTCCGACGGGCAGCACCGCAATCCTTGATATCGCCTTGTTCTCGCCACGCGACGGATCGTCGCTTTACCGCGACCGAAGGGGCGGCGCACATCCCAAGCACCGCCGGAAACGCTGTGCATGTCCAATAGAACCCGTCCTGTGGTCCCCACCCCCGCTTGTCACACCCGGTGGCCGCTTGAGTGGGACACAGTGGCCACGCCCCGCACGGGAAGAACACTCCACTGGACACCCACACAGGTGATTGCAGGATGCCGGCCCAACCCCCTTGGCAGGGGCTGCTAGCCAATTCAGTGGCAGCAACGCATCCGCGTCGCCTCAGCTGCTTTCTCCTTGAAGCGAGTCCGCCCTTGCTTGGGCGGCGACAGAATGCATGCACAGCTGCCAGGCACTCATGTGTCGGCCTGATCGCCAGACAGCACTGGCTCCTGTCCGTTCGACGCGCCGCCGCCCGCGAGGGACAGCAGCGCACGGGCCCATATTCATCCACAGATGTGGGGTTGGCGGCCCCATGCACCTGTATGGACGTAGCCGTTGTCCTGTTGGACATCGTCCCTCGCGACGTGGCGGCGGGCATCTAGCAGGCTGATGTCAAGCACGCCACCGCGCCGGCGGCGCAGCTTGTGAATGCCAGCATCCACGACGTTAGCGCTGTCGTCCGCGTGACCGCCCTGGCCTCTTCTCTTCAGCGAGCCGTCCCTCCCCCACGCATCGTCACCATCGCGCCACATGTACAATTGCCGATAAGCGGATGTGTAGGACAGAAGGTGTGGCTAAACGAGTTACCCATGATGTCAGTCATGTCTGCCCGCGGCTGCTTCTCCAGAGCCGTATATGAGCCTGACACACTCTCGCGTAAGGTTTTCATGTGCCTCTGGTCTCCAACAAGCGACCGACATATTTGTCTGCGCAGTAACATATCATAGTGTAGCGAATCCATACCACCACGCACAGTCTGGTCAGTTCTGACATGGATGTGTAAGGTGGCTACCGAGCGGCCAATTAGGTCCAAGTCGCGCCTAATGATGACTTCCCCTAGTACTGCATCTGAGCCTGAACGACGACATACTAGGTCTGTCGGTCAACGGTCTGTAGACCCGCCCTCTCTTTGTCCGCGCAGCACCTACATGTCTGTACATCACCAATCACATATCTGGAATGTAGTCTCTGGCGCGCATCACCCCTCACATACGCCTGCGGAGACACTTCCAAAGAAAAGCCCACCACAACCACCCACCCTCGTCATAATGAACGCCTACAGGCCATGACGTCACGTCGCCTGGTCGACAGGACAATTCCCCGACACAGTTAACACGGGACGGAGCAGGCCCTCCGCGAGCTACCTCGCCACGCACTCACCTCGCCTGTGGCCCTGCGCGCGCCACGGTACCCGCACGTGAAACCACTCGGAAATCGTCGGGTCAGCCCAAAGCGGCAACCCGCGCCCCTAATCGGGGCGCAGCATCCGCGTCCGGCCGGCGGGCGCGCACCGCCTCGCGTGGCTACGCCGAGAACGCATTTGACGGGACTTATTACCATTACATGACAGATAACTCAGGTTAATTCAATAGTAAGCCCATGACAAGGTCTCAAACAGAATGTAGTGCAGTAAAGCAATTAGAAATACAGTTGGGAAAAGCCCGCCGATCGAGCTGCCCGAGCGCCTGTCTATGCCGCGGTGGCGCGACATACGACGGAAGACAGGATCTGGTGTCTCCGATCGCTTTGCACGTCATCCGTCTTCGTGGTGAGAGATCCCGCACCCACAAGCAGCGGACTGCGAATGCTCATTCGAACACGATCCTGGCGGTGCGTTTTTCCCAGGGTGATCGACGTCTCCGCACCGCTTTTTGGTAGCGCTAATGCGACGCGGGGTCTCGCGACTTAGGTATCCAGATATTCGCGCACGATCAACCCCGAGACGCGGCCAGCCAAGCAACGTGCGCCGCGCACGCACGCTGGCGGTCCGGCTCGATGAGCCCTCACATAGCCACGCACTGTCACCACGCCACGACCACGCCAGAGCGCGCGCGGCTCGCGGGTCTGCGTGCCGGTCATCGAGAAGCTGTCTCCCCAAGCGAAGTACGCACCTTCATTGACATGTACGTAGCCCTCGGCTGCGCGGCGCACATGCGCTCGCGGCTGGTCCAGTCCAACGTGGGGGCCGTCACATGCAGCGCGCGCTGTCAGCTAGCCGCATGAGCTCTCGTCGCCTTCGCCCTCCAGCTTCTCCGGGGCTCTCAGCAGTCGGTGACCTCGCAGAGACAGCGTCGAAACCCCTCGATCTGGAGCTGGGCTTAACGCACGCCTCATGACGCCCTGAGGGGGGGGGGGGGGCGCGCGCGCGCGTTCGCGTTGCGCCGCACCTTCCCTTTTCCAAAAAAAGCCCCTCGTGATGCCGCGCCGCCCGCCGTGCGCCCGCCCGCCGCGTAACCAGATCGCCCTCGGGCCGCACGCACACTCTCATCTCCGCGCCGTCGCAACACCAACTCAAACAGCAGCGCCGCATGACGCCCTGGCGCGCATATACTGTGTTTGTCGGTTGTGCGCGTGCGCCACGGACGCGCCGCAGGCTGCACCGCACTCCCGCCCCCGACGCGGCCTAGCCCATATCCTCGGTCTAACGCGCTGACTGGCTTCATTCACCGTTTGTCCGCGCGCGTGCGATATGGCTGACTGCGGCGGCTCACCCAACAATGCTGATGTGTGTCGAACCCCACCGTTCCGGATGAGCGGATATGGGCTGTGGGTCCGGTGCGGTTCAGGATCGATCTGGGTGCGACGGCGGCAGGTCTATCGCGCGCGCCCTGAACCATCCTGCAGGGAGACCACTGTGTTGGGTGTGCCAGTGCGTTTGTTTTGTCGTGCTGGGGCGGGCGCGCTTGCCCTGCTGTGGTAAGCTTCGACGACGCCGGTCGTGGCTACGCTGGGCGATGCTCCCGGGCGACGCCCCTCCGCCCCACGCATCACGGCCAATCCCCTCGCAGCGCCCGCCGCAATTATCGAGACATATTCGATTTCGACTCGCCACACGACGAGGCCCACCACCGCTAACCCTCCCAGGCACCATGAGCGATCTGGCAGCGCTCCTCCGCAACGCCGAGCAGGACCGCCGCCGCCGCCGCAGGGCCCCAGTGGGGCGGAACCAGCCCGCGCCACTGCTGCGTTTGGGTGCGGGCTTGTTCCGTGCGTTACATACGCGTGGTCGGACGGAATCGCTCGCTCGGAAACCCCGCTGGATTTTGAACTGTGCGTGGGCGGTGGCGGGAATGGTATGCGCGCGTAATCGACTGCGAATGGCCCGAGTACCACATGACGTCGTCCGTGGTGTCCCGATTTACAGACTTTGCTTGTCCCTGCATAACGCGACGGGTCACTGATCGGTGCGAACCCGCCTTTCAGCATGACGTGGCGTGCGCGCCGTAATGGATCCTAACTGGTACACCCGCTGGTGTCCACTCGGCCTGGTTGTTTCGTCGCGACCCGCCTGTGCGCCCCAGAAGCGCACGCATGTAACGATAGCGGGAAAAAGGCCACATGCAAGACGGTGCAGAGGGTAGTGCTCGAGGCGCCGGGGAGCCCCTACCCAGCCGGCACACACGCATCCACCCCGTCTTCTTTTCTGTCACGCCCGTCACTACGTCAAATTCGCGCGCATGGATTTTTGTCGTCACGGCGCGCGGGGAGAAGGGGGGCAAAAAGGGTCCCTGCTCGGCTGGGGCTCCTTGCTAGCTGGGTGGCACCCCGGCGCAGCGAGATGCACCTCGCACCTCTCGGTAACAGCTCGTACGCGCCGTCACCAGTGGAAACAGAGCAGCTCGGGCGCAGTCACCGAGGCGGCGCAGACGGCGTTCTCCCCCCAGGGCACATGGGCTGCCAGATCCCGCGCGTCACGCCGCGGTGGGGGACGCGTTCCCCGCGTTTGTAAAGGTGGGGCTCGTCGCAGCCCTAACCGCCAACAATAATGATACATGAGTAAGGGTGCCCTCCGAAGAACAGAAGCACAAGCACCGTATGGTCTGGCTGCAGCCCTCAAAAAAAAAGGGGGCCGCGACGGGCAGCGTGCAAGCGCGGCCTCGCGGCCCACGCGCCCCGGCGCGCGGGCGCGCATCACACAACTAATCGCTACTCCTGGAGCTGCACGGCCGTCGTGCAGCAACCTAAGCGATCGATGCTTTGATAGCGTATCCTGGACAATTTACGTGGATGGGGATCTGCGGCGGAGTGTGCTACGGCGACTTGTCTAGTGCGCGGGCACGCTTGAGATAGCGCGGGGCCACGGTGTGGCGGGGCACGGGGCGTTGTGGCGAGGAGCCTCGCTGGGCCAGTGCGTAAATAAATGACCAGTACGTGCGCTGTAACCACAGTGGTGGGCTGGGCTGTGTTGTTTGTATGCCGGAGTCGTTAGAGGGGATAACGAGCTACGACGTCCACCAGCTGAGATATCGATTTTGTGTTTGGGTAAGGAGAAGCCACAGAATGTGCGGGGTAAATAGTAGTGTCTAGTTGGCCTACAGGCGGGGCGTAATGGCCGTTCATTGATCGTCGTCCGGTCAGTGAGCGTGGCGGGGTCAATGTAACTGTTCTCGTGGCCATGACGAAAAGGAATTCAATATCAGACAGTAAAAGAAGTTCGATAAAATCCCCGAAGACGAATAATAAACGAAAGGACAAAAGTTAATATATAAATGTCAGCGTCCGAAACAAAGAGATATTCATTATCCAATAACAAAAAGAATAAGACTCAAAAAAGGGGATGATTATTTTCAATAAAATAATATGAACGGAAAATCCTACGGGCAATCCGGTAGTATGACAAATAAGATAAAGAAAACAACATCAAGATATAACAACATCATTTCGAGATGCTACAATAGCAGAAAAAGGGTAAACAAGTCAACAAATAAGATGAGAGCTCAACGCTAGCTGGGAATAAAGAAATACACAGGGGATGGTCAAGGCAGTCTGGAAAAAAGACCAGGTTGACAGATAAAAACCCTTCCGAGGATAAATATTCGTAAATAATCCGTGCATAACTGGGTCCCTCGCATGAGGGGCTCGGGGTGTCTATAACCCAAAACTAAAGAAACATCGTCCAAATAAATACAATGGAAATAAAAATAATTTAGTGCAATAGTCAAGAAGATCGCATAAAAGAAAGATAAACAGAGTAGAGACATGAATCATATATAGTAAATAGAAAATGGAAAGAAACATGAATTAGAGGGAGATAACCACGTAGAAAAAGGGGGGAAATTGAGAGAAGAGAAAATTCGAGGAAACGGTATAAGCATGAAACACGTAGGTGGTCAATATAGAATTATAAGAGTTGTAAAAGCAAAGGATGATTCGGCAGGAGTCTGAAATTAGAATAGTGAGAAATAGAGTAACACGTCGCGAGCAACAATTGCCGCGGGTAAACTTCGTGACCCGAGAGCGACTTGGGACCGACAGCTCGCCCTGCGAGCGTGCCCCTGCGAACCGTCGATGCTCTGGAGCCTCGACGTGTCGCGTTTGCGCGTGTGCGCCGCAACCAGTTCTCCTCCTGGTACACAAGCGCCCGCAGACGCCGCGCTCGATTGAGGTAGAGCCCGTCCACGGCGCGTCGCCCTGCGTCCAACAGCCACGTGCCCCGCCGGGCAAGCCGCCCCCGCCCGCGACGCTCACCGAGGGGGATCCTACCTTCCTTCTTGGGCCAGCGGCAGCGAAGGCCCCGCCTTGTGGCACGGGCCCGTAGGAGGAGGGAGAACGTCTTTGCGAGCGGGAGGTGTATCGGCCTCCGGATCCTCGTCCAGGCGCCGATTTCGGCGCTGAGATGTCTGTGTGGCGTGGCAGGTTTTAGCACACTGAACACGCGAACTATAGAGCGTACGCAACGCACCGCCGCGCGACTGGTCTTCCAGCCCGCTTGCGAGTAGCATCGACCGCCGAGGCGTCGTTCACAAAGCCAATGTGTGTCGGTCCCGCATTAATGATCCCGTTCTTCGCAAGCGGCCCCGTGCAGTGGCTGTCGACAACTCAAGGTCCTCCTCCAACGACACACACCCGAGACGCACTTCACCAATCGCCGCGAACATCAACCTTTTGTGGCGAATCGAAACCACGGGCCCTCAGATACAACAATTCTCCGTCACTGTTTTCCTATATATGCCTCGACCCTCACAGTCCAAACGAAAAGCACTCACACGTCGACGCGCAGCATTGAACGAAGCTGAAACACTCGAGGCGCCCTCCATATACAAGGCAGGACCCACGCTCGCGAGAGCGCGCAACGACCGCGCGCAAGCGGCGTCGACCGTCTACGCCACACAGCACTAAGCACGACGCGCTTAGCGGCCGCAGAAGCGCTGCATTCGCCGCACGGAGGATGCCATACGCCGCGAACATGTCGACGCCCGCGACGCGGGCCGTAGGTCGAGCACGAGGGAAGCGCACGGGCGTGTGGGGCGCGCTGCCGCGCCGTGGTTACGAGCGCGCGGGAGGGTCTCTTCGACGTGCGTGATTGTTTCCGAAGAACAGGAAGCCTAGTGGGGTGGTTAGTGGGTGGAGTAAAAGTAGGGGGAGGGGGGGAAGGAACCCTTGGAGGCAGCAGGTACGGTGGTCTGCTTCGAGGCTTCTTGGATGTAGTGCGCGGTGGCTGCTGCTGGCCGGCGTGACGGTGTGACATGATCGGTCTCGCCCGTGTGCAGGGTGGCGCGCGCGGATGCTCGGTGGCCGTTAGGCGTGGTGCGAGCTTTGAACGACGAAAAAGAAGCCTTTGTTTCTGTTCAAGCTCGTCTCTATCCTCCAGAAAAGATGGAAACCCACAGGCTGACGATGATGCCGAAAAAGGACGACCGGCGATGACAAAGTTCCCTGGATATGGGTTCATGGCAGACCGATATGTAATGCTCACGATCGTCACATACTTTCGACCTGTATAACTCATCAGACTCTCTCTCTTTCACTCTCAATGCGGCAAACCTACCGGTTGCAGCATCGATGCCCGGCGTATCGCCATACTGGCCTCTTGCAATCCACACCAGTATCAGAGTGCCGTGAAGCAGGAATATAAGGCGCGCGCCTAACAACCCATCAACCTCTGCTTTTGGCGTCAGATAAACTAAGCCGACTGCAGTCAACGACGCACTAGGGGAGGGGACCTCACGGATGGTAAGCGATCTCTCGTGTGCCATTCGCCGACAAAACTTCAGCACGGCCGTCGCCGCCCGCGGAGCATAAAACCCCCGCTGACGCCGATTGAGTCGCCCGGCCGACTGCGCGTATAAGTCTATCCGCCCATCAGCCCTTGTCACAAGAAGAAAAAATGAAGCGCAGGTGCGCTTTATTTATTTTTGTGTTTGAGGGTGAAACCGGGATACACCAGATAGCCGTGTTCAGCCGTATACAAGTGTAGTGTCGGGCTGGGTGGCAGGCTGTCAGCGTGCGATTAAGGGTGTGGGGAGAAAGCTAGACTTACACGGGTGCCGAAATTACACGCCGGCGAGGAGGTTTCGGAGTATATCCATGCGCGTACGCGCTCCTTGTCGACCGTGTCGACGTCGTGGTTCAATCTGATACCCGGCTGTGGGCGTCTGTCATCCAACGCGACAACGAATGAAACGAAGTGGTGACCCTCCCCCGAGTGCAGGTAGCAACGTTCATCGGCGTGAATGCAGGATATTGAAAAACAGCCAGCGCGTACGACTTGCGTCGGACAACCAGTCGACCCACCAACTCGCCCCCATCCGCGTCGCCTTGAAAGTCTACATACCATATCATCTTAGATTCGCCGGTGTCGCCAAATAGGGTGGGAGGCGGTGAACTGACGCATAAAAAGGTGTAAAAACCGGTGACCGGACCGGATCGTGGGGGGTCCCGCGGTGTCCATGTCACAGAGCCAGCCCTGCTAGCGGCGGAGACGCGCGCTGGTCTGAGCCGCGCGGTGGCGGCACACGACGATCGTAGGAACACGGGATCGGGATCGCAATAAAGTCTATTCCCAACCATCAGCCGGTGTGCGTGATGTGAAAAACACGACGAATACGAGAGCGGGAAGATGAGCTGGTGGTGGTATGTTTGGTGTGTGATGACGCGCAGAGAGCGCGGCGAAGCAGGAAGGCGGGGAGCCAGAGCGCGGAGGGTGGCGGGGCGTAGGAGGAATTGGAGGGTGGAGAGAGTGAGGGAGAACTCGTCGTCGTCGAGGCGCGTGCTAACGCTCAGCCTGGGGGGTGGTATAGAAAAGGAGTAGGAGGAGGGACGAGGGAGGGAACGCATCGGTGATGATAAGGAATACACGCCGACGCCACCGATGCATCTAGGAGAGTATATTAGAACAATTTTGTTGAGAGTTTGGCTTCAGAGAGTTTTTTTACACACCCGACGAGAATATGTCTAGGGAAAAATCCAATAAGTGAGCCGAGTCGCAAGGCTCCGAGAAGGAAAAAGGTCAGTCCCTGTGTGCGCTATTTAGCAAACCATCTCCTTTTTACGAGCATATACGTACCAGTTAGTAATTGAAGACAACGCAAAAAGCGACTATTGTTGTCGCAATAATTTCTTGGGGATGTTCCTCTCCGATTTCGGTTTGCAATAGACAGTTAGCTAAAATGAGTCTGAAAAGAACGGCTGCCACGGGACGATGAGCGATCACCAGGGTGAGCTCTACAATTGCCTCATAGTGACGTTACCACCACTTCGATCATCATGCTTCCATTCGCACCCCCGCGAAAGCCACTCCCCGCCGAATGAATACACAAGCTGCGAGATGATCGCGAGTGCTGCGCCAAAAATGAATATAACCCGCGCAAGAGCCCGCGAAGTATACGAAACGGCCACTCACGAGACCAAAGAACATCGTGACACGCCGACGCCCCGCCGAGCCCCGTGAGCACCGCCCGCCCGCGGTGGGAACGCAATCATGCCGTACGAGATCCCCAGGTCGAGGATGTTCAGGGCAGGCGTCCCACCAGCACACACCGTGCCGCAATGTCAGCGAGCGAAGGCGCGCGGAGCGGCGCAGGCACCGGGCGGGGGGGGGCCCCAGCCCGTGTCATTGATTCCCGTACGCGCAGGCTGAATCAGCACACGGCGGCCCCAGACCCCACGCTGCCTTTGCTCGTTGCGCTTGCCCGTACCAATGCGTCGGGCGCGTTGGCGGTCGTCAGTGCCCGTTAAAATTGTGTACGGTCCGCGCGCAAATGCGCCCTCGACGTCGCACCGAGGCAGAGTAGGCGAACCGGTCTCCGAGTGGTCGTCGAGCTCGTTCGCGGCGGGGAAGTGATGGGTGTCGTCGAGAGGCCCTCGCTGGTCGCTTATCGTCCACGACAAAGTGTTATCTTCACCAGCCGCGATCAGGGCGAAACAGACATCAGAGGAGGAGCGAGATATATGGCCCGCATGAAAGTTGCAGCGACGATGCTCGACGCATGTAAAATGCAGCAAATTCGCATTTTTCTCTTGCGGACGCGGTCTGGGATCTGCACATCCCTGCAGTCCAGGCCCACCCGGCGTTTGCCGCCAGGTACATTCCCGAGCCCCGAGGACTTGGCCCCCCTGACAGACGACTCGAACACCTCCACCATAAAATCACAACAATTCTACAAAAACACATCATATACTACGACTACCGACTTTTGGGCCCACTCTGGACAAGTGCTATCAAAAACACACATAAAGCAGATGAGGGGAATAAACACGGTCCAAGAATCATCCTTTTTATTCTTTTGCGCCGACTGCCAGGCCCCCTGCATATCCCCTATGGGGGTGTATGGGGATGCGGGTACAAACCGGCCGCCCGGAGGGCGGCCCTCCGAAAATCATGGGGGTACAAAGGCCGAAATTTGGCTCGAGGACCGATGTTTTTCGGCGGGTACAAACGACCCGGCCGCGAGAGGTCCTGCGACGGTCCGGGTACAAGCCGCCTTGGGCAGGCAAGCTCGGCGCTTGTAGCCGACGCACCACGGGCACCCCGGGGCAGCCGCCGGTGCTCTTTTTGACATCAACGACCCATCTTGGGAAAGAATTAGTGTAAATCTAGTCTCCATGCGGACCGTGGCTGACCATATTAGCTATGTGATGACAGTCAAATGCGTAAATCAGACTCTTGCTCTCATGTTTGCATAGGATACCTGTGGCACAGGCCTTGATATGCGTGTGTGGGCTGTCTCCAAGGCCTCAGCAAGTGTATAATGCCTCCCCACCAATTATAAGAATATCTTTATTATTTTCTGGCGATTTTTCAATATAATTTTCATTTTCTGGCGATTTTTTGGGGATATATGCGGTCTGCGGGTACAAATCGGTCCCTTCGGGGGGTGCCGAGTACCCATCCGGGTACAAATGGGACCAAATCATCCGGGTACAAACCGGAAAATGGCGATCGGACCTCTGAGGGGATATGCAGGGGGCCTCGACTGCCCTCCCGTGATGAACTGACCAAGTATCTCGCCCGGATCTTTGGAAGACTTTTCTGTCCATGGTAAATTATAGGCCTCGACGAGAGCAATCTTGTCGCCGTCTCCAAGGGTATTAGTTCAATAACGGTGTATTTTCCGCAAAGGACGACTCACAGCTCAGATTCTTCAGTTCTTCTGCGTTCTTCGGGAATATTGCACATAGGCTAGGCTCGAGCTTTTCACCATCGACCCTCGGCATTGGTCCCCAGATGCCACAGTCCCGCATTTCTCTGGATATCATTGATCTCTGATAAATGTGATTTATACATGTAGGCCGGTTCACTCACTTGCGTAAAAGACATGCAGCTACCATGCGCTGCTGCTTCAGTAACTGTTGGATTTCGGACATTCTATGAAAGTGGGGATAACCTCTTGATGATACCGTGAGAAAGGTCGGTCATTACGCCCATTTTACTTTTGCGAGCATCAGGTTACTCACACAAAGCTCAGGTCTTCGTATGTAACAAGGAGGAGTGCAAAGACATTCAGCACATTCCTTACAACAACACATCCACTGAGGCAGTGATTTCTATAAGGGACGCTCAATTCGAGGCGGTGCGCGAGAAAGAGTCAGTCCTTTCCCACGAGCATGTATTCTCGAAGGCATGCACGCAAGTGCTGTGCACCTTGAACAAGGATCCCTGGACCCTCACACCACAAGCTCTACCACCTGAAGAAAAGCCGCCAAATGAAACTTTATGCCCTGGGGCTAGCGTAGCTCCGTCGACACGAACCGATACACGAAGACGAGCGCAGACGACAATTATAATGTTACTTCACATTAAAGAGGAGCGGGTCAGTGTGCAAAGCAAAGTTCCGAGGGGTATTCAGCTCATTTGACACCGAAAAGCACAAAGGCTGGGGCCTAGCAAGCGTGTCGGCTCGCGCGGCAGTAGCATGGCGACGGCACAAGGGAAGTGACGTAACCACATCGCATCAAGATCCATCACACTTGGGATCTATATAGTCCTCACATATCGGCGGAACATATAATCCAGTAGATACGTCGTCGTTTGACTATCGTCTTTCTTTCCAACTTGAGCTTGCACCTCTAACATTTCAGGCATCTCTGATTCACATACCATATTGTTAGTGTACGGGACACGCGTGAGCAAGTTACTAGGCTTGTGACAAAGATCCTTTTGTAGCAAACTACGAAGAAAATTCGTTGTCCTGACGCGGTCGTTACGCGGTTTGCAATTCTATTCATCGTTAGCCCACAGCTGCGGTCGAACCCCATCAACGTGACGGGGCGCTGCAAGCTCCATCTTCAAGGTAAACGCGTTACGCAGTTCCGTCACACACGCGTGAGCAAGCGCGATCCCAACGTGGCAGCGATTCACAACAATAAACGAACATGAGTGTGCGCGCTTCTCCAAATCCTGCAACACCGCCCACCACGGTGGCACAGTGTTGCTGCGGAGGGAGGTATGTTTCCCGGACACGCCAGTGGGAAAAGCCACACACAAAAAAAACCTTCTAGTGCGGTGGTTCCGAAGCAGCCACGACTGCGCTCGCGCGAAGCCACCGAACAGGCGCGGCCACACAGGCACGTGGACGCGCTCGTGGCGCGCGCGATATCTGTGACGCACGGTGCCGCTCCAACATTCTTTCGCTGGGCGTATAAGTAGCCACCCTCTGTGTGGCACCGGGGCGATAGAACATACCCACCCAACCCCCCTCGTCCATCCCACACACATACGCTCGCCCAGGATGATGAACCCAGAACACCCCGTCCCGCGTCATATCATCACGTCCGAGGATCCCCATCCTCGCGGGGGACGTGATGCGCGATATCAACCGAGACCCCGTCGTACAACCCCCCTCGAACCCATTCACGGCACGCGTGGAGAGCGCTGAGGTGATGACTGTGGCCAACGCGCTCGCGACGAGACGGCTCTCTGCCGGAGCGCAGATAGCAGAGTCCATTGGTGAATCGACCTGAAACGCCATCGGCAGAGGTGAGATAAGACTAAAACATTACATCATGATATTGAGTGTCTTACCGCTGTTTGTAGTGGAGGCGAAGAAGATTATGTCTCTCGAACACAAAGTCCTCGGATTCCGGCCCCCGCACGGCTCGCTGGCTGCGGAGCCGCGCAAGCCGCGGCCGCCAAGCACCCCGACGGCGCACCACCGGCCAGACCCTGACCCTGAGAAGCTGAGGGAGGCCGCGAAGATTGATGCTGAGAGGATTCTGTGAGTTTTTGGTCTAGCCACTGACTGCGTTGATAGACAGTGAGACTGACGTGTCGTCAGGGGCCGAGAGGAAGGAGAGAAGGAGAAGACTGCGAGCAGCATCTCCGTGAAGGCGGGTGGCGTGGAAGCCGCGGAGTCCGCCCCTCGACCTGGACAATATCACGGAAGGTGAGTGTTGACAGCGACGAATTTGAGTTGGGAACTTACTGGGCTACTTTCAGAGGAAGCTCGCACGCTCATGATCGCCACGAACACCGTGCCCTTGGGCTTCCGTCCCCCACACCCGGCTCGCCGCCGCAGAAGCTCTCAAGCCGCCGACAGCCAAGAACGCAGAGGGCACCAACCCCGCGCGGCGCAAACTCCAACGAGCACGCGCGCCCAAGCCCCGCCAAAAACTCCGATTGGCACAGCAGACGCGGTTCAAGACGAAGCAGCGCCGCGCTGCGACTCGAGACGGCCGCGAAAGCCCCGAGTGAAGCAGCGCCGTGGATCCAACGAGTCGGCGGAGGCTCAGCCCGGGCAGACGAAGCGTCGCGGGTCGAACGAGAGCCAGAAGTCGCGCCGCGGCTCGAAACGAGATCAAGCGGCACGAGTAGCGACCAGAACGGCGCGAAGCCGAGCGACACCGCGAGCTCGTGGCGCCGCGCGAGCACGACTGCTGCGCTTTCGCCGTCGGCCAAGGAGGAGTTGTTGAAGGAGGCGGCGCTGCGGGATGCTGAAGCGAATCAAGTGAGTTGTGTGTGGTTGTATGCGTGTGGTAAATCGCAGGCTTACCGGCCTGTAGGCGACTCGTGGAATCAATGGCACGAGTGTTACTGAGAACGCGCATGCTGAGGTCAAGGAAGTCGCTGCCAATGATCGCGTCGAGGAGACGATCAACTTGCCCGCTCCACTGTCCAGTCGAACGTCGAACACGATGCGAAGACTGATGTTACTCCAAACCTCGAGAAGGTTGTTTCGAGTGAGCCGGTCGTCTCCAATGAGTCCCAAGTCGACGTTGCTCCCGAGGAGGTCCTCGACGGCGAGCTCGAGCGCGAGGATGTGGACCACCCCCGTCATGTCCCCCGAGCGGAGTGACCAACGACTCGGTGCAGATTATCTGCGACGTGCTTGCATAGAGATTTGAACACTGTTCGCTCGCCCTGGATATTTGTGTTTGTTGTATAGTAGAATCGAATAGCATAGCAATGTACTATAGTGTAGCAATGTTGGTATTAGTGTTCGTGGCAATTAAATTACTGGTAAATTAAAATAACGAGTGAGCGCATGTTTGGCAGTTTTGAAGAAGGATTTACACCAACCATGTCTCCTATTTGACCCCCGTTCCACGGTGGTCAAAACGGCGACTGTTCTTTGTACATGTTCCTAGATGTCAATGGTCACCTTCCACGGACGAGGCAGAAGATTGAACTTAGTGGAGGCAGGCACAGCAAGGTTGCGATTGAGCGAGTACACGTCGATGATCCATGTTTCTCGACCATAAACGGATGGGTTTCCGGTCTAAACGTGAAAGGCACGCTTGCACCACAGAAACGACGAATCACATTCGCGACATTCTGCGGGACATAATGCATAATCAATCATGCATAAAAACATAGAGACGTACTCAGCCACATATCAGCATCTCGATTTTGACGACGACATACCTGACGCATTATTTACCTCGTCGGCCTCACTCCAATTGCTCGCGGACGTTTTGTCCGACTTTCGTAGCGAAACGTGATTGGCTGGCGCCATTACGTCTCGTCTCTCGGGTTTCTCTCCCCCCCCCCCCCCCCCCGGCGCTCAGGCGGACCAAAGTCATCGATACGTCAGGCTTTTGGTCACTACTGAACCACCATCTCGACGTCGTCCTAGACAGCGAGCAGCCATGCTTTCACAACGTGTTATTGCTATCGCCCGTGGGCGCAGCGCCGCCTCGACGAGCCGCGCGAGCGCGATCGCCCTTTCGCGTGCGTGGTACGTCGTCATACGCGGTATTTTTACTCGCGCTCTGCTCAAAGCGTGTTTGTCCGTAGGGAGGCCTCGCATTCGTACACACGGAAAGCGAAATTCCACTCGTCGAGACTTTTGCAAGGTGCATGCCGTCTGCGCGATATACTGCGCACTGTTCTGACACTCCACTTTGTCCAGCCGAGACCGTCAAGGTGCCCCAGATGGCAGAGTCCATCTCCGAGGGTACCCTCAAGTCGTGGCTCAAGAAGCCGGGCGAGTTTGTCAACGCGGACGAGGAGGTTGCGACAATCGAGACCGACAAGGTGTTGTGCGCTGTCCCTCTGTCCTTTGCTCTTCGGGCCCTGTAGGCCAGCGTGAGACCGGAGCCACGGCAAGCAAGCACCGGACACGACAGCCAGTGCGCCTGTCATCATTGCAAGGGTCCCCCGCCGCAATCTACTCCCTAGCCGCTGCCCGTGTGGTCCGAAGAGGCAACGTGCGCTCGCATGTGCCAAGGCGCTGATGCGACGCGTCCTTTCTAGATTGATGTATCCGTGAACGCGCCGACCGCCGGTACCATCACTGAGCACCTCGCCAGCGAAGAGGACACCGTCACTGTCGGCCAGGATCTCTTCCGCCTTGAACCCGGTGAGGGTGGCGCGTCAAAACCTGCCGAGTCAAAGGAGGAGAAGAACGTCGACAAGAACGCGGAGACCACGCCCCCCGCCTCCCGAGCCAAAGAAGGAGGATATCAAGCAGAAGGACACCGCGGGTGTGCAGGAGGGCACTGAGAAGAAGGAGCTCAAGGAGACGTCGAAGCCCGCTTCCGAGCCAAAATCTTCAAAACCAAAGGAGGAGTCGAAGTCGGAGCAGACCCCTCCTCCCAGGCTGCCGGCAGCCGCGGTGAGACACGCGTCAAGATGAACCGCATGCGTCTGCGTATCGCCGAGCGGTTGAAGGAGTCCCAGAGGAACGCCGCCGCGTCCCTCACCACCTTCAACGAGATCGACATGTCGCGCGCTCATGGAGTTCCGCAAGCGTTACAAGGACGAGATCCTCAAGACCACGACGTCAAGATCTCGGCTACATGAGTGCCTTCGCCAAGGCGTCATGTCTCGCGCTCAAGGAGATTCCTGTCGCGAATGCCAGCATTGAAGGCGGTGACATTGTCTACCGTGACTATGTCGACCTCAGCGTTGCTGTGGCTACACCAAGGGTCTGGTCACGCCCGTCGTTCGCAATGCGAACAGCATGACCATGCTCGAAATTGAGAAGGAGATTGCTAGCCTTGGCAAGAAGGCTCGCGATGGCAAGCTCTCGATCGAAGACATGGCCGGTGTGTACCTTCACCATGTGGGTACTTTGCGATAGTCACCATGTTCGTATTCTAACTATTGCCTATAGCTCTAACGGCGGTGTCTTCGGTTCCCTGTATGGTACCCCCATCATCAACTCTGAAAACCCCCAAGCCGCCGTCCTCGGTACGTTCCAAAAACATATCTTATCGACGGGGCATGTCTGACGTCTTTGTCAGGCATGCACTCCATCAAGGACCGACCTGTCGTCGTCGACGGCCAGATCGTCATCCGCCCCATCATGGTCGTCGCCCTTACATACGACCACCGTCTGCTCGACGGCAGGGAAGCCGTCACTTTCCTTGGTAAGCTCACAACTTGTCAGAATGTTACCCCACGGATTAACCACGTCCTCGTTTTTCAGTCAAGGTCCGCGACTACCTCCAGGACCCCCGCCAAGATGCTTTTTGGCATAGAGATCTCCACCGCGACACTCCCATCCACGGACATGTCTCTACATCTAATACATATACATCAAGTCTGTCGTCGTCGTCTTGTGTACCAGTCCGATGGCCCATGCTTTCTCATTCCTCGTATAATACATCTTCCTCAATCTTCTCTTGGAGTGGCCGATCTGCATGCGTTAAATGATGAGAAGGCTTCGAACATTTCGCTACTTCGTTGCCAACCCAGTGACAGCATAGGACGAGATGGCTCGCCGCACAAAGGTTTCAGACCTATTTGCACTTGGGTATATGCGTCAGTATGTTGGGCTCTGATAGTTTCTTTGCCGTCTGAAAGCGATATATGGTTGCTACACACTGCATCTACGAGGCACAACGAACAGGTATGTAGTTCTTTCCTCGACCTCTGCCTCCTCAACCTTACTTTTATTCAAGCTGCCCTCAAGGAACGTAAGCTCTGATGTAGAATATTCCGCCCTCAATTTGTGAGATGGCTCTACGTTTTCGCTTTCGCGTTGTGCGTCGCTGATGATATGTATCTTGCAGAAAATGCCAGTATCTCGTACAGCGCTCGAATGCGGAGACGGGCCAGACAGTGAGGGATGAAGAAAGGAGCGAGGACGGAGGCTTCTGATAGACCACGACAATGGACGGGATGTTTGAAATGAACGAGCAGGAGTGGGTCGCCAGGCGGGTGCGAGCTGATACAAGCGCTTGACACGTCGATTAAGCATCGCTCGTAACCGCTACAGCAGATGGAAAGGGTGCAATAGTGACTGAGAAACGCTGGTGCGTGGTCCCTTCTATAGTTCTGCCCTCGGGCATTGCAGTGCTTACCCGTGGCATAGAAGTTAGAGCATCAAACCGGTGTCAAGCACATTCAAATTGCGCTTTCCAGTTGTAAATTCGTCTGACAGCTCACGCTAAATATCAGAAGTCGATTAGATATCCTGACGGTGGCGCGCAGTGGATTCCATAAACTAGAATTCCGTGTGCATGACTTCAAACACTGTCGATTGGCAAATTCATACTCATCTTGCTGGTGAGCACGTTCAATATGCTGTCTTCTTGCAGAGCCCCTCTCGATGAGCTATGATCATCAGGTAAAGCACTGTCCATAAGACACATGTGGATATGACACAATGCAGCTGCAGGAAGACTATAGGAGGAGAACTCATATAAACACCCCGCTTGGCGGGCTGCGGCTATCCTTTCTATATCCTGATCCTCGCTTACCGTGTTCAAGTTGCATCATGGCTCTCAACATACTGTTCAATACAGTGGGCCACTGCTCATCTGTGAGTGTTCCGCATTGCGTGCAGCGGAGGTTTTCATAGTCAATGCCAACCCATGATCATTAGCGGATACATTAACAGCGTTGTTTGTGAATACCAATGGTCTTCGTTGCTTACCTTCTCACAAATGATTCAGACTATTCGGAATAACATCTGTGCAGACATATGTCTACCGTCAGAGAAGAGTGCTTCAGATAGCCCAAGAATGAGAAAAAAAAATCGTGCGTACATTATTGACGGTTCCTATTCATCCTCGAAATTCGCCCTAAAGCAAAATCAGATACTGCTCCATTTGGTAAGTTGTGTATCACAGTTAAACGAGCCTCTGTGTGACATGCATGGTAGGGCTCTCAACGTCGTTATGCTGTTCTCATCTCTCATGCCACGTATGAGTACCTTGTGAAAGGTTTTGCGGATTTTTTCTCCTTCAGTTGGGTTCCGTGGTGAGTTGCATTTGTGACCATGGAAAGCGCTGAACACGAATGTTTCGTTCAGGTCCTTTGCTGTAAAACTGTTATTTTCATTCGCGCAATTCATGCTCTCATCAATGTTGCTCCGAATCCAAGGCTATTTGCAGTTGCGCGGGGTATGTCACATACAAAGCTTCTAGTAGCTCGAACTGAGAGAGACTTACCTCCGATAGACACTTATACACTGCGGCGTTACAATGTAAGTTGTTTAATCTGAGCGTTTCCTGAATGAGCATTCTGATGATCTTTCTGTCAGGGTTTTCGGTTGGAGAATTCGAAAATGGTACGCTGCCTTATGTGTCGTTAACGTAGCATGCACATAAAAACAATTGATTACTTTTTATAGTCAGCGGCAAAGCTTTGGCCGGTATATTTTACCGTGAGCTTCTCGTATCATTTTCAGCACGCTACTGAGTATTAAACAAATTTCAGATTGCTTTGTCTTCAATAGCATTAGGTACGCACATATCATACGGTTCAAATAGCAGAGTCATAATGATAATAAAAGTGTATGCGCGGAGGGGTGGTGATTATCGTCTACGCTGCGATTGCCGTTCTGTGTACATACAAGGGGTTTATATACACAGAAATTGCCTAGAATATTCCGATTGACCATATGGCGCGGTGGGCCTGCTTACCAATCCCGACGTCATACATCCTATTCCAGCATCTTCCCGCACCCCACTTCCACATGCGCGGCTCGATATTCCAACACTCCCCCTCGAACGCGCATATCCCAGAACCAATTGTGAACTTCCGCTGTGGTCAACACCAGCCGGCGCCTATCCCACGCGAACACCGTTCTCGCACTGAAAGGCCTCGGCTCGCACTCAAACACCTCCCCCTGAAGTATGGCATAGGCCACAATCCGTTTGATGACTCCCACTAGAATCGTTCTCTACACTTGTAGACACAAGCGAGACCGAACGTCCGCGGCGCGCATCCGAAAACGGCAGTGCGTATACACGCACAAACAAAGACCGCGACGGCGTAGAGACGCCCGAAGCGAAAGCGTAGAAACGCAGCACGGCTAGAAAGCCAACACGGTGTAGAGACACCAACCGGGTAGAACCCATCAGCAATGCGTAGAAACGCACGGGTAGAGACCCAACGGCTAGAAAGCCAGGTTCGGCGTAGAGACGCCGAAATGCGGGTGGTCCGCCGAAGTAGCGCAAAAGAGTGACAGTAACGAGAGAGAGAAGGGTACCGCCGCCCAAGGCGGGGCTCATAACCTGATAATAAAAGTGTATGCGCGGAGGGGTGGTGATTATCGTCTACGCTGCGATTGCCGTTCTGTGTACATACAAGGGGTTTATATACACAGAAATTGCCTAGAATATTCCGATTGACCATATGGCGCGGTGGGCCTGCTTACCAATCCGACGTCATATCCTATTCCAGAATCTTCCCGCACCCCACTTCCACATGCGCGGCTCGATATTCCAACACATAATCTCTGATGGTTTCATGGCCTCTGTAGCTTCGGCTTTAGGTATGTCGAGTCGACAGCCTACACTGGATGATTTCGTGGCTGTGCATTCACCCCTTCCGATAGCTTTCTCAATTTTGGCGTATGTATCACATATATCCGTTTGTTATTGTCTCACCAGCCGCAGTGTGAAGATTCCATCCCACTCTCGAGCTTGTAAAACACGCTATGGCGTGAGATTCAGCCGTTTTCTGAGCTCTTTTTGACCAGACAGCTGATTTTTGGGGCTGCAGTGGACATGGTATGTCCTGTTTAGCTCTGTAGCTCTAACGGATTGCGTCATCGCAATCACGATTTCCGTCGAACTCTCGCAACGCCGCACGGGTTTTCGCAAGTTAGACTGATTTTGCACACTTTTTCTGGTAAAAAACTGATGACCCTGCAAATAAAGATCTGATTCAAGAAATTTCGAACTGATTCGATCCAATCATTCGCACGCTAATCATTTATAGTGTAAGTACTTGCGCACTTACAAGGCGAGTTGTGCAACAATTTTCAACATTTGTAGTACTCATGAATCTTACCCGTGGCAGCTCTGTTGGCTTATAGCGTCGGCACTTACGGTCTGTTTTCTCCCATCTCGAGCCACTGTTCTGAATGACATTCCAATGGATTGCAGCTTGCGTTCACGCCGGATACCTTTGTCTTTATGCCACTTGGGGTGACTTTACCGGGTCGTGCGTCGATTGTTCTAATTCTATCATCGCGAAAACTAACAGGTTTGACGGCAAGTCTTATCGAACTCGCTCTTAACCCTGTCGAACGTGTAGAGGTTCAATGAGGGCATGAATATGACCAACAGCCAAAAATTCAATCCATATATCGGGACTTCGTAACCCTCGCCAGGCAATCTATTGTCAATACAGCAAACCCCGGGCGATGATTATACGCAGAGTTCCCCGCGCCGTGCTGAAAAAGCACTCGTCTCGGTGATATAGTTTGGGACTTTAACGAGAATAAGACCGGTTGTAGACAGCCATAATTTTCTATTTTATCGGTCATAGTATGTTCTCGATTAAACGCCACGCTTCGCTCATCTATGGAAAACGGATCGCCCTGATTGGCATCCAAGTAAACATAGACATCGTTATTATACAGTTATACTCATGTCCACTATTGTGAGCGACCAGTAACCAGTCTCCAATCATTGGATATTTCGCGGAAAAACTCCCTTTACGCTCTATGAGTCATAGCTTGCATTTATGTGTGAGTAGCCCCTACTCGTTCCTAGCCCGAGAGGGCTGCCAACTTGTTGGTCGACCTTGCTCTACATCTTGGCACTCTAGCGTCACTGACTCACAGAGTGTTACCTCGCAAGTACGACGCCACTGAATCATCGATGGTCACTGTTGAGCGCAACAAACACAGATAAATAGACTAAATAGGGCTATTTGCTTGCATAATATAAGTAAAATGGAATACCTCGGAGAGTGTGCTCAAACGTGGAGACGGACTAGGCAATGTGAGCAGTGTGAACAAAGGGGGTGGAAAAACGGATTATCCATCGATCGCCAAGATGCGTGCGAGCTTAGGTAGCCGCCAGAAGCGCTAGACGCGTCGCTTGAATAGATATTCAGCGTCACGTACTCCAAGTACTGTCACCACTGATATAATGATACCGACTCGCAATGCTCTAGCAGATGATGGAGGGGATGGTAGCTAGGAATCGCTGGTGTGTAGACCCCTTTACAATCGCGATCTTGGGCGTGCAGTTTACCCGTGCTATAACAAGCCAAAGCATCAAATCGGTTGCGCCTTCACAGCTGTAAGTTCATCTGATAGTTCACTCTGAATATCAGAAGCAACTGAAGTATCTTGGCGATGTCGTAGTGTATGTCATGGGCCAGGCTACCATGTGTGACTTGACACGCTATCAATTGAAGTCAAATTCAAGTCTACCTTTACCCGCGACTCTCCCGTTGATTATGCCTGACTTCTTGCAGAGCCACTCATTATGAGGCATGATCACCAGGCGTAAACGGACCATTGTCTATAAGACCCATGTAAACAATAACGCAATGAAACGTTGCCACAAGAGAGAAATTGACATAAAAACACTGCTCCACAGGCTGTTGCTCTTCCCGCTATATCTTAACCCTCGCTTGGCGTGTTCGAGTTGCAGCATGGCCCCCAACGTACTCTTCAATTTGGTACAATACAGTGGGTCGCAATGCTTATTGGTGAGTGGTTCAAATAACGCGGGGCAAAGGGCAATCTACGGTAAATGCTAAACTCGTAATCGATAGCGGAAGCCTTAATAGCGCTGTTCGTCAATTTCAATGGTTTTCGTTACTTGCCTTCTCACAAACAATTCAGACTGTTTGGGATCACATCCGTGCAGACATATGTTTACCGTCAGAGAAGTGGTTCAGACAGCCCAAGGATGAGAAATATTGTGCGTACATTATTGACGATCCTTCCTTCTCGAAAAGAGTCGTCACCCCCCTTCATCTAACAAAATCAGATACTACTCCTTTGGTGAGTCGTGTGTCATAGTTAAATGGTCCTAGGCCTGACTTACATGATAGGGCTCTCAATGTTGTTTATGCTGCTCTTACCTCTCATGCTCTGTATGAGTATCTTGTGAAAGGTTTCATGGATATCTCCTCTTTCGATACAATTCCATGGTGAGTAGCATCTGTGGTCATGTAGAGGCACTGAACACAAATGTGTCATCCAGGTCCTTTGCTGTGAGCTCATACCTTTGTTCGCTCAATTTACGCTCTCATAGATGTGCCTCTCATTTGAGGTTGGTTGCAGTTTGCGGGGTATGTCGCATACATATAAAGCTTCTAGTAAACTCAAACTTAGTTGAACGACTTACTGACCTCTGACAGACACTTATACATTGTGGCGTTACAATGTAAGCTGCTTGATCCAAACGTTCCCTTTTGAGAGCATCTGAATGATTATGTCTCCGTAGGGTATTTGATTGGAAGAATTCGAAAATGGTACGCAGCTATTTGTGCGCCGTCAACGGTCGAGCGCGTGTGTTTCTGATTGCGTTACATATTCAGTGGGAAATCTTTGGACTGTATAGTTTCCACATGTGCTCTTTTGTCATTATTGTAGCATTCCATTGAAGTATTAAAACATTTCCTGGATCCCCCTTTGTTTCATTAGTGCTTTTGGGTACGTACATAATACATCGGGCCCTCCATCATTTTTCCTGATAACTTCGAGGCCCTTCTATAGCTTCAGTTTTCTGTATGTCTTGACCGCGTGTAGCCGATTACGACACGGCTGCTTACTCATATTTTCGGTAGCTTTCTCTCTATTCTGACGTAGGTGGTCACGTCTTTCCGTTTACTATTGTCTCATAGGCATAGTCTGAAGATCGCATCCACTCTCAGAGCTTTATGGAACGCTATGGTGTAAGATACAGAGCATTCTTCCTGACCTCTTTAAAACCGACAGGCTGATATTTGAGCTTCAGTGGGTATGGTATGTCACGCTTAGCTCGCAAGCACTGACAGATTGTGTTATCGCAATCACGCTTTCCGTCGGGCTCTTGCAAGCCGCCGCACGGGCTTTCGCAAGTGAGTTTGACCTTGCGTACCACAGTCGATGAAGATTGATGACCTAAAAACACAAGATCAAGATTCACAATCATACGCACGTTAATCGTATATAGTGTGCAGCCCCCATACTTTGTGCACTTACAAGGCAAGGTAGTGCGATAGCTTGTACATGTAAATCGGATAGTATACTCATCAAGTCTTGCCCGCGTTGCAGCTCCGTAGCTATAGCGTCGGCACTTACGGTGTTGTTGTTATCACGGTCATCAGTTCGCCCAGTTCTCACACGAAATTACAATGGACTTGCAGCTTGCATTCACCCGACCAGGCCCACCTTTGCCTGTCATTACCCCACTTTCGGTGACTTTACCAGGGCGTACGTCAATTTTTGATTTTGGAGGGGGGGGGGGAAATATCACTCCATCGTCGAGGGGGGTCGGAACTAATAATAATGCACGCCTCGACCGCCTGAAGTCTTGGGGTCAAATTCGTGTGGCGGTCCTAACCCTTGTCCAACAGCTTAGAGATTCGATGAGGGATGAATAGGCTGACCAACAGCCGATCTCAACAATCAACATCTCGAGAATTTGTAACCCGCTCGCCAGGCCTCTGTGTCTGTAAATGCAACCCAAGCCTGGACGATGGGTAAACGGCATTATCAGTTCCCAGGGTGGGGGGCGTTTGTAAGTACCTGCAGTGCCTCACATGTCGCAAAAGTTTTGTTTTTTTTTCAAAAATGCTTAGGTCCACTAGTTGTATACGCCACTCGGGCAAGCTGCACACTTATTGCTCCTATCCGCCAAATTATCAACACCTCCGACTGTTTGAGTTTCCAGTATCTTGAAACTCTCATTTTCACCCTCCAAGTGAGCCTCGAGCTATCAGCACGACCGCGTGAAAAACGGAAACAATGAAAGTCGTGGGGGGTCACTCACATGAAACTAATGGCTTTTTTGTCATACGGGGATAAGTTTTCTATCAGCGGTTAGGGTGACATTTAAAAGATATATGAAGTTGTATATGTGTCTGTTTCAAGGACTCGCACATTCAACTTAGACCGTTAAAACTGCAAATAAGGTACCAGTCATGGCCAACCCCCTTGTCATACACGTCCCCCATGACTCGGGCATCGGCCGGTCCGGGCCACAACAGACGTCTCCAAATGTGCCTTGATTCTTGCGACATACCTTCCATAGCGATTTGTACTCTTCTCTCCTTATCACTCTTGGTTCACCCTGAACCCCCATAAAAACAGAAGATCTATTGGAAAAAACACCTCGACGATGAATATATATATACAATTAGGTGTCGTATCACGTAGTCTACAAAAACAAATTATTGCCCCTTCGTGCCACAGCGTCCAAGATACAATGTATCAGTCTATCTGTCCATAATACTCAAATAGATAGCCTTGCAAGCATCGGATTGACATGGTCAGGCTCATTTGGTTCAACCTTTAAAAACTGCCCTTTGGGCGTATGCCCTTTGGGTCCCGTTCGGCCACGAGGGGCTCATGCTCGTAAGGCATCTCTTCTCGGCAAAGACTGAGCCCGGCAACAGCTCACTACTATCCTGCCGCACATATTCCGCACCAGGGGTCGTCCCCGACGTGCATACGCTGCAGCTCGAAGCGGTCACCGTCAGCGGGCGCGATACGCGCTGTCGTACCCAAGCTCGTCGGCGATGATCGCGCCCGTGCGGCGGGTCGAGGTCAGCTGAAACGGAGGTTTGCGAGCTTGCCCGCGATCGTTCGTTGGTTTTCGTCGTACGAGGAAGAGCAGCTCGCCGAAGCCCGAGTGCGAGGCTGGGTGAGCGCGACGACGGACGCGATGTACCCGGCACGGCGTTCAGGTAGAGCGTGCGCCGCACGTGTCGGTGCAAGAGGTGAATGGCGATGCCGGCCAGCCCGACGAGGATCAGAATGATGGCAAGGGCGTGTGCGGCAAGAGGACTAGCCGTAGATGATTAGTCTCGAGGTGAAGCGAGTAGAGAGAGACGCACTCTATGACTAGGCGATTAACGAGTGGCAGTGGACACGGCACCCGGGTGGTGCTATTATTCGGAGACAAAAATATACCGACAGGGCGCTGACTGCCAGATGTTGTGTCTTGAAGCGGTGATTAGTATTAGACAAAGGTTTCACACTGAGATCTTGTAGCTTACGTAAATTTGTTGAGTCAAAGGGCAAAAAACGCTATAGGACTATCAAAGAATATTGTTGCAAGAGTACTGGGTCCTGCGACGCAATAGTCGAAATATAGCTCCTGGAATTTGGGATTGAATGGCGACTGCCCGAGCTTTGACGAAATCGTTCATGCCTTGTCGAGTTGAATATACTCTACAAGAGGAATCAGTCGGACAGTTGGCCTTTGAAAAGTATATGACGTACCCATTGTATGGAATAACCGAAAAGAGGGACTGCCCGTGATGTTGTTTTGGTGCTGTGTAGTTTATTCCGAATCTGTACATCCGTCAAGCTGTTATTTGTCAAATACACCTGCTCATCGACGCTGAACAGCTGTATCTTTAGGTCGACAAATGACAGCGCGGGCCTGTTGAGCGCCGCTGGACGTGGTGTGGAAGAACCAAAACATGACTGGCACAAAGTCGACGTCGGTGCTTGCGGGGAAAGCCGCAGGTGCCGGGCTCAGTGGCAGCGGTACCATATTGCTGGTCGGTATTAGACGCATTGAACGTTGCCACCGCCGCGCAGCCGTCAACATCAGTCGCCGTAATCGTGCATTGGTCGATGTCTGCCGTGTTCAGTGATATCGTCGGAGGTATACAGAGCAGTCGGCTTCCATTAGCGCGCCGTAGTCCTGGGACTGTTATTGACGCATTCAGCCTTGATCTTCGAAAATCTGTATATCTCTGAGTCAGGAAGGAATCCTAGTGGTGCGGACTAGAGTGACAAAAGGCTCACGGTAAATTGAGACACAGCCCATCCACCACGGATAAATGGCGGGTCTGGAAGATGCTGAAATGCTGCAGCTTCTGTAAACTACTTGTCTCTCAGCATTCGAACAATTTATACGTATACCAAAAGAGTGACGTACACCGGCTGCTGTCAAGAAATAATTTAAACTGTGAATATCCGGAGATAGACCGAGCGTTGTGGTCATCGTGACGGCAGTATCTGGTAGTGTCCATTAGTATCTATATAGCATGTTTTTAATTTTTTTTTTTTGGTTTGTTTGTTTTCATACCCTGGTTGGGTACAGTAAGTCCCATACCTTGAGGCATCGAAATCTGCTGGATTGACAAACAGTGCGCCCGCTAATGGCTGATAGAAATTGATGCTGCCAAGGCAGTGATCATAGATGCGGCGAGGATTCCTTCGCGCCTCTTCAGGGTTCGCAAAAGCGATAACAGGACACTAGACACCAAGGGTCATTGCGATCCGAAATACGAGCATCGCCACATTCGCTCACCTTGACATAACGTAAAGTCGACCATGAGACTATCTTCCGCGCGCACGCCGCCACGCGAAAGCGTGATATATATGGCTATTGAGAAGGGTCAGGCTGACAAATATCGTATGCGATGACTGGTGTACATACCTGGTACCACCTGAGAATCCTATCTGCTACATGCCATAAGTAACTGAGCGGAGCTACGAGGAGCGTGGGGAAGAAAGCTGTATTGGTGTGTGTCAGGAGAGTCTCTACTGTGGCTGTCTCTTGCAGACTCACTGTGAGAAACATGAAGGCTGGAGAAACCCGAATACGTTATTCTGTGGTACGGAAAAGCCTGAAGTGAAGCTCAATGGACATCCTTCCCCGAAAAACTATCCCCAGACGTACCATTTCTCTGCCTCGAATAATGCGAGTGCCACCTCAATTGCCCACTCCTAGCAGTATCATGACACTTGCTATGAACAAAACCCTTCCATATGTGTAGTGGCCATACAGCCTGTAAACATGTGGTGTTGGTTAGTGCACTGTCTTACTCTTGGATGTGATCATAACGTACCACGTTGTCGCGGTATCGACCTGCCCGGCGTGGGAATCAGCTGCGTAGACTCTCGATTACCGTCTTCTGGAGCGCGGTAGAAGATTTCTTCGAATGTCTTGAGTCTGGACGAAACATAGTCGTAGCTGGAGTGTGGAGGTGAGCGACGCCTGTGCCGGGGAGACGACGTGCTGGTAAAGGAAAAACGATGCTGTACACGTCGGTTTTCTCGGACCTGCTGAAAGGACGATTAGCTTCAAGAAGCAATAGCATATCCAACGCCCGGTCAACGCACCGCTGTCGTCCCAGCCAGTGCTGTGATCATCATGATCCGCGATGTGAACACGCAAAAGCAGTCTGGTTCACAGCCATGTATAATGTTGCGAGGGGATATATTACCGAGATGGGCTTCTCGGTCTTTTGCCATGCATGAAACCAGTGTAATATAAAGATAGAGGACGAGTAAGGCCGAGTTACAGGTTGGGGGCTTGGAGAGTAGATGGGAGCAAGAGGACGACGAGAATGTGAAAACCCGATATGTAGTCCGTAGCTGCAGGTAAATCCGTCGCCGAACAAACCGAAAGGCTTCGTCAAATATCAACAACAATCGCACGCTAACCTTTGGTCATCTCTGGGTCCCCCAACAGAGCAGCAGCATTGACAAGAGTGCCACTATGCTGACGGACCCATTAAAGCCTTGTTGGATCGCCAGACAAGTGATATCAACTTGTACCACAGAAGAAGGGGTAGCCACCCCATCCTGCTCTTCCAGCACATATATCCTCGTATATCCTCTGAGCTGGACTCCAATCCAAACGTTCGGTACCCCGACCACCGTGGATATGACCGAAGACATGTAGAGGTGGCCGAACACGCCATATTGCCTCTAGCAAAGGCATAGCAGCAGCCGTATTTGTCAATGTCGAGATGGGCAAAGGGGGGGGAAGTCCGTGAGTGATAAGAAAGATGTCCGTCGTGAGCGGAATGTCAGACCACAGTTGAGCTGCCTGAGACGACGGGGAATCAGACGACGGCCGAACGCGAGTATATTGGAAAGGCCATGAGCCATGTTTTTGGAGTGTGAGGGCTACCGTATACGTGCAGCGTACGCTCCCCCGACAATGATTTCTGCGGAGGTTTCTTTCGAGGTAAGTCAAGTTCTCCGGGATGCGTTCGTGAATGTCTGGGGAGGAGTACGCTGGAGAGCGACATCGTGGTTGCCCGCAATGAAGAATTTGTGTGGATGTGGCTGCTTGCTGATCCAAGAGAGAGCTTCATCTAGTTCTCGGTTAGTGCCAGATTGGGTGAGATCTCCAGCGTGTACCAGGACGTCCCCGGCGGGCAGGAGGGCAGGGGTGTGTTGGGCACGGTGGATGTTATGTGTGTCCGATATGCACACCCACGCGGATAGGGTTTATGGACTGAGAGCGAGGAGGGCGACGGTTTATGAGTGTCAAAGTATGCCCAGCGAGCAAGGAAGAGTAGAGAGAATCGAAGACGTGAATCGATCCCATTGTTGGAGTGTTGGAGGTCGTCGGTGTAGGAGGACTATCAAGCCCAGCCATGTGACGAATCACGTTGCGCTTAAAACAGGGTCGAAAACGCGCGACGCGCTTCCCTTCTTCTTCCCGTCGTTCGTCCACGCGTCACCACGCCGACGACATGTCTCCTCCTACACTCATCTCCAAAAATTGGAACATGGGCTCTTGCCTTGCCAAGTCGCCGTCATGGTAGCTATGATTATTCAAGACGTTCAAGCCCGGCCTGTCAGAACCCCTACACTTCCACTCCTTTTGAGCTCCTAGTAGCGAATTCCAACGCCGATTCGTAGGCGTTATAACCTACATCCCTCGCAAGTATCGCACCGGCCTCTCGCGCTCCTACGTCACTTTCATTCATCGCTCTTCATCTTCCCTTTTGCCAGCACATCGATACCTGACACGCCCCTCCTGCTTCTCTTGTACCACCGCCTCTACGACTTCTTTGATGCTGCTCTTATATCTGAACATTCAGTTCCGTACATACCGAGCTAGAGATATTATCTTCTGTTGCTCACATTCCCGAGTGAGCATCTCCTCTATCCCCGACCCCAGCAGACCACTGTGACTCACTGTGCGTTACTCGATCACTCCTCGTCCGTCCTCGCATCGCCGGCTTATGTGCGACGCGTTGGGCAATCGTCGGGTTGAACTGGGTGACTACCGCGAGATGCACCTGCCATCATTCTAGATTTTGAAGAGCTACAGGCTCGTCCCAAAGTCTACGACGGAACTATCGATGTGCCCGAAATCGGGCCAAGGCAGTGCAAAAACGCTCGCCTGAAACAGTGTATCTTCCCAATGCCGAGGGCGTCCGGTCTCCCGGGGTTTAGTCGGAGGACGAGAATATCCAGCGAAGAGTTTCAAGCGCATGAACATTATTGTCCACGTTATGCATACACATTCATTTTTCGTGTTTAGGTGATGGAAAACTTCGTTGGGAGATGCATGTTATATGAAACTCACTTGCTTACTTCTGTCGACGGACAGTGACTGGACATCTCTATGCCTCCTGGTGAAATTGTGAACCTGCTGTCCCCCGTGCTGTCAGCACGTTCGTTCGGGGGTGGCCTGCCCGACCTCCGTGTCCACCAACGGTCTTGGCATCCTTAGGAAATTCTATTTGATACGTAACCAATAGTAGCTGCACCAATTAACTAGAGAGCCGTCGCACGGGGTCTCGGGCACACCACCAGATGACCGCGATTCGACCATGTGTCCATTGATATGAACCCACTTATGAAAGTGCCTTGATGCCATAACACACACACACCGACTTTCGCGCGTGGTGTTTCTTGGTCTACCATTAATCATACAAGAAACCTGCCTTCACAGCGTGCTCTTTCCTTCCGATGTCCCGCGGAGTGGAATTTGCCTTCCGATAGGATGTGCCTGAAACGGAGCGCGCTGTATCTGCGAAGCGACGTATATACTTTCCCGCCGAACGACGTCCTATGGACCATGTGAACTCCAGCAAGTGTCGTCTATTGGGTAACTATGCCCTCTCCTAGGAGCGCAGCAGTGAGCACACATGACAAAATAAGAAATAAACACTAAGAAACCATCTCTGCCTGGATCTGTGTCGTAAACCAACACCGGCAAGCAGGCTGAGACACAAGCTCACTGCTCGAAGCGAAAAACACCATCACGCAGGGCTTACACTCTGTCGGGCGGTGGTGTGAGCGGCCAGGCCGCCCTGCTACCATAAGAACCTAACGGTCTCTATCATTTGCAGTCGGAGGCGCGCGGGGTCCCCCCCCCCCCCCCCCCAACACTATCCCTCGTTGAAATCTCCCGCGAGTCCACCAGTGACGTGATTTCTTTAAACCAGCAACCAAGACGAAGCAACGAAAGGTATTTTCACACAGTTGATTGTCGCCGCCAACTCGGCGCGCGAGGCGCTACAAACGCTACAACCTCGAAGAGCACATGGCGGAACGGCAACTCACACCGCACTACTTTAATCGAGGTAACGTCTTGTGTCCACGTGGTCTACACTCTTGTGGCGCTGAGACCGGCTCGTCGGTAGGTACGGGTAGGGGGTACAATCCAACTCTTTTTAACTGAGATGATGGCTGTTGCACAGAAGACAAATCGTATTCCCGGCTTGGTAAGGGCCGGCCGTCAGCTGTCTACATCCGAACGGATAGTGCACCGGTACGGTGGGCGGTTTACGATAACGTACGCCGCCCGTGGCGCTATGACGTGTTGTGTTGGCGCCGGAAAAAACTACCGATCGCTTGGTGACAGAGCCACGGCGCGCGCCCGTACGACATGAGTGACGCGGGAGACCCCGGTTGATCGCGCTAGCCTCGATGAGAGATCAACCCAAGAGCAAATCATAACGCACCGGTGAAAGAAATCGAAGCTTCAAGGCGATGGCAACTGAGTTCAAGTTCACATTCCCCTTGCCCCCTTCGGATAAATTGTAAGCTTGATCTTGCGAAGGATATAGGCTAGCATCAGAAGGGATGGCATCGTGAACGGGTAAACGCAAAGATATCGTGTGTACTGTACTCCGTTCCGCCGACGGGTCTCCGTCTTCAATTCCTCAGCTAGTCCAGAGCGTGCGCATGGGGTTGGTGGGTTAGGGTTGGATTTAGTTTCGCAATGTTGCAAATGATATCGTGTAACGCTACTCGCATCTAAAGGCTGGTCTCGTGGATCTGCTAGCGCACCATGATCCCGTCTCCTATTCAATACTAGGCGATGAATGATTCGAGTGTTGCCATTAACTGCTATGTGCTCTAACCCGTCTGGTGTGCACACAATTAGGCGACGTCGGTTTGTCAGTATCCTCCAAGCTTTTTGTCCCCCCACCCCCCCCCCCCCCCCCCCCCCCCCCCCCACCCCCCCACTCGACTACGATGACCATTCTCTCAATCCTTCGTCGTGTTCGGCATCATTTGCGGTGCTGTGTTTCATAACTCATTCAATTTGCAACGTCTCGATAGCCAGTCGGAAACTCCGCCTCCGGGTCCTCCTCGAAGTTGCCAATAATCGGAAATCTAGCAGACATTCCTCGCAATAAGGCAACGTGTGGATCGCGTACAAAGAGATGGGTAAGCGACTAGTGAGTTGTGTGCTAATGCTGGAGTTTTTTTTTTTTTTTTTTCAACGTTCATGGGTGGTGGCGCTCATTATGGGATGTGGCGTAGGTAGCGACTTCTGTTATACATGAGTGCCCTTGGGAGGCGTATATTGGTCATAAACTCCTACGAAGCTGCTCGGGATCTTTTGGAGAGGACAGAGTGCGATTTATTCAAGTCGGCCCCGGTTCGTCATGATGAATGAGCTGTAAGCCAACAAATCCCAGACCTGGAGAAGGATACTCATAATGCTCATGTGCGATTTCTAGCATGGGCTGGGATTGGAATTTTGATTCTCATGCCATACAACAAGACCTTCAATGCATATCGCCGTGTTGTGCAGCAAGCGTTCCTACCCAGCGCTATGACCCTTTCCATCGCCGAGCAATAGAACTCGAGGTAATCAACTTCCTCAATCATTTATTTTCCACTCCCGAAGACCTCAGGAAGCATCTCGAAGCAGTAGGCTGTTCCTCAGATCATCGAATAAAGCTCACATGCTCACATCATCAGAATGGCCGGAGCGATTATCATGAGGGTCACGTACGGACACAGAGTCACCTCGGGAGAAGACGAATTCATACGCTTGGCAGAAGCCGCCCGAGAGCATGGCGATAAATCTCAATGGCCTCCGGACATCCTGCCTATTGTGTATGTCCATCTCTAGGGTCATAACAAAACTCTTTAGATGCTCAATAGCTGGCTCTTGACGTAGTAAAATATATACCCGCATGGTTCCCAGGCGCTGCGCTTCCAAAAGCACGCGTCGGAGGGCAGGATGATTGCCACCAAAATGCGTTCTGCTCCATTCGAGATGGTCAAATCGCGGCTGGTAAGTACGCGTCACTGGCTCAGTACCCCGCGCCTTCATAACCCACCCAGGATTTCGACCAAGAGGTTGCGTGTGTCAATCGTCGGTAAATTGCTTCAAAGCACATTCCCCGATACCAACGGCATGAACAAAGATGAATTTGTCAAAGATTGTGGAGGAGTGGTTTACAGTGGTACGTCGTTAGACACCTCGGTTCTCCTTGCACAATGACTGAGGCATACCCTTTGGTGTAGCTGGTGCGCAGACACGGTATGGCTGCAGTTTGCGGCGCATGTGGTGATGTTGACACATATCTCTTTTAGACCGTAAGCTGCTCTGGCCAACTTTTTCCTTGGCGATGACTCTATATCCTGACGTTCAAAAGAAAAGCTCAACAAGAGATAGATGTTGTCATTGGCCAGGATCGCCTTCCTTCTTTTGACGACCGGGATAAGCTTCCTTACATCAACAACATCGTCAAAGAGACTCGAGATGGAAGGACATAGCACCTCTGGGTAAGACTATTATTACCGCGAGAGAAAGACTATCCATTTAAAATCGACCTGAATCAGGTATTACCTCACGCAACCATGAAAGAGGATGAATACTGTGGGGATGCATATACCCTCCGAAACCACCGTGTTTGCGAACATACAGTCTGTACATGCATATATACTCACCATCAAAACCCGCTCACCTACATATTCCGCAGTGCAATGCTTCATGACGAGAACGTGTACATAAACCCTGATGACTTCAATCCGGATCGATACGCGCCAAACAAGCGTAACACCACAGGGGAACCAGATCCTGCTCGCGCCGCGTTTGGCTTCGGGAGACGAGTCTGCCCTGGCCGGTTTTTCGTGGACGATTCCCTCTGGTTTACAATCGTATCTACGCTCCAGGCTTTCAAGATAAATCAAGCCAGCAGATGCTCCAGATGTGATGTCGTTTGGTCTTCGGGCCTTGTAAGGTGCGTATAATTACTGTTAAAGCGAAACTCCGGTGAACATCGGAGACAGCGTGCCGTTCGAATTTCCCGTTCCGGATTACTGCTCGATTTTCGACAAGGCGCGTTTGACTTGATGTTACCGGAGTAGTCCAGAGCTAGTTTCAGAGCCACTGGTAGCCTATTGAAGACGACTCATAGACGCAGATTACGGTTTTTGACACACTATCGATAATAATGTATGAATGTCCCCACTACTTTACACTCGGGCATACAGGGTAGAGATGATTTTAGAGCCACGTCCATGTTGAGGTATGCAGCATTCTGCTGACCCACATTAATGGTCTATCGTCCTAAGTAAATGCCAGACGCTGTCGGGATACATCTAAATAAGGAAATGTCCGCTATGTCTCAAATTTGGAAATTACCCGTGCCGACGTGGGATGGATGGAATTCCAGACAGGGGCAGCGCCCGAGGTCGATTATCTTTCATTGAACTCGACGCTTCCACTGTTGTTTTAAGGAAACTTTAAGACCCGGCTGCCGTTTTGATCTATGCTTTTCAGGAAGCATGGTGTGTATTTAGATGTTTGCCACAGGTTCCTACTAAGCAGGTTAGCTGAACACGTCTTCCCCTTTTATAGTGTTTTATAGTGAAACAAGTGTCGACACCGTATGGATAGTCACGCAAACCACTCAGCAGCTGGTAAACTCTTGTACCATCAACATCTCTCAAGAACAAATTCAAGCCACGCGGTGCTTTGAAAATGCTGATAGGTTTCTCTTTTGCCTAGCGGCTGCGGTTCAAGGCATACAGTCACAGCGTCTCGGACCGTGCTATGGAAAGGTTGGCAAGGTCAATTAGGTGTCTGCGCTTTTGCCTTGACAGACTTTTGGCCGGAGCTCATGGAAATTGCGCTGAACATACGCATTATTCTAACGGATTCTGACGCTTCATGCGCTCACAGGGTGGATCGCACAATCGGGCGTCACCAGCTCGCGGCGCAAGGACTTGTGAGTTCGGACTTAATGCGCTGCCCCACACACCAAGACTGAGCACGATTCATTAGCAATCTTCGTACGACGAGTTCTCCGCGGCCCATGGACATTTCTTTCTCGCCAATGTCACGAGCTTCAAAGCTCCGATACCGGCATCGACACATGTCGGTCTCGTTAGATTCGGGACATGAAGCGCGACTGATTGAGACACCATTGTGTGTCCACACAAGTACGCACATTGATAGCCTTGCGTGAAAGAGAAGGGCCTCCGATTCAATAATAACAGCAATATTTTTTTTTTTTTCTGATCAGAGCTATGGCACGTCAGCCAGATATAGGCCAGCCGTGGCATGGGCAATAGATTGGAGTAGCTTCTCCAGTTGGGTGGCTCGGAATCAATGTGGACTAGTCTTCCTTGCAATGCACGGCTTGTGCAAAACTTTGGATCTGTGCTTCTTCTCTTGTTCCTTGGTACTTGCGGGGCTGTGAAATTGGGCTGGACAACTCGGCTGACGTTGCTACGCATGCTTTGGTGCCAAGGTCTACTGGCCACGACGACGAAATTTAAGATCACCAGTCAATAAAAATCTAATGGACGAGCCCCCGATTGACAAATTTTAAGGCAAAATTTGGAACTCATGACATCTTCGTTGCGCAGTGAACCCTGGGGCCCGCGAATTTCAAGCGTCTCCTACAACCTCGGACGAAGGGTGTTGGAAAAGGATCAGCAAAGAATAGAACAAAGGTTACGCTGGACGAACAGGGGCCCCGGCATCTGTCTTCGAAGTCCTTTGCCAGGTCATTCGTCCGCCGAGTGAGAGCTGAAGAAGCTTGTCGTTGTGCAATACACACGCGACGGAGCGCTCTGTACCGCCACAGGGGAGCCAATGCTGGCTTGTGAGTGGCTGGAGTATGCATCGTGACGGCCCCCTTCAAGTGAGCGGGAGCTTAATCTCAAAAGCTCGCGGTGACATGAGGCGTTCTGTAGAGGCCGAATCCGAACGCGAACAGCACCAGAATATCGTCAATTATTTTTGCCGGGGGCAAGCACGCCGCACCGGCATTCGATGGGCGTTTGTCCGATAAGGCCAAAGATCAGAACGAGAATGGAAGGACGCAAGTCACAAGTCGAAGTTGAGGACCACAAGATTCGTCCCACGGCGAGCAATGGCGGCACATATTGTCCATATCGAACGACCAGACGCTTCGGTCAGGATCTGACGAAGCAGCCGATGTGCGATCATCTCCCCTTGATGGTACGTTCCTCCTCTTCTCGAGCGTTCCTCAGGTTTCACTCACGATTCCTCTGTGGTCTTCTATAGCGTGGTAAGGATTCAGCCTATCGCTCAGCCCCAATATCCACGAGAAGCAACCCATATGGTGTGTTCATCGCCAGTGGGAAATCCCAATGTCTGATGAAGGGACTTTTTAGGAATCCACTCTCGGAGAACTTCATTGCTTCTGTTGCCCGTTGGTCCATCGCTGCACGTCAGGTCTTTGTCAGGTCTCGCTGTGGTCAAGCGATGCAATAATCACCTATGCTACTTACGGACGCTAATTGACAAGTGTGCGATGATGTAACACGATAGTAACAAGGTTCGCGCCACTCGCCTGAATGTTGATTGGCGGCTACAATCCGTGCGGACGATCTTTCCACGAGGCCGCCTTTTCAGTCATCCCCACGACCCTGACCCTACCTGGGCCGCCGCTCGTACCTTCGCGAAGCGTAGACGCACCGGCTGCTCCGTCATCCAATAAGCTCTGCTCCCTGAGACCGGTGAGGGATTAGGCAGCTCACCCCTACGTTACGCGCATGAGCACCACGGCCAGCTCACGGTGACGACTTCCTGGTCTCCCTATGGAATGGTATGTTACGGCCGATGACCAAGGCCCTTCAGACGACTATATATCCTGCACCGTCCGACATGTCGATTCAGCAGTCCCATTCACCTATTCCTCCTCCTTCACATTCAACTCCTCCGCTTCTAGCCACCCCTCTCCGTATCCTCGACATATAAAGTCTACTCTAACACTATACATACATCTCATATAATGGAGTCTCAAGGTTTCGACAGTAACAGTCTTAAGATCGTACCCCTCCCCACTCTTCCCAACACACACAAGGCCTGTCTTCTACCACCTTCTGCCAGCCCCCTCTCGATGGAACTCTGACCACGTCAGAAATGTGGGATTGGCATTCGGAGAACTCTCCAGAGCACCCTGTTTTCCATGTATTTCCGACGATAGTGGCTCTGTTACGACGATTCGTTGGCCCGAAGCAAACCGAGCCATGCATCGCGGCGGGTGTGGTTAATCAAGAATTTCGCCGCCTCAAACCCTGCTTTAAAACCCGGGAAAGCCCATCGTCTCCATCCTTGCGTCGTCAGGTGAATGCACCGTATTCTTGTGCTCTATCATAAGTGCTAAATAGACACAGACACCATCACTTATACCACAATGCTGGTTGGTGTCCAGCGCGCTGGATTCGTTTCATTCCCCGATCTCCCCACGTAATTCGCCCGCCGCAGTGGCTCACCTGTTGACTAAAACCTCCTCCCAATATATCCTCGTCGGCCCTGAGCAAAATCTGCAAGACCTTCTTGCGGCCACGTATCAGATCATGAAGGAGCAGAGCTCTCCCGCTACCCCACAGATTGGCGATGCCGGTCTGTCGAAGAACTATTTGTCCAGGAATCAGGCTCTTTTATTCCCCTACCCCCGCCCGCTGAACGCAGATTTGGACGAGCCTAACTGTCATGATGCACTCTTCAGGTAAGCTCTTTCTACTTGATGTATTCATATTTCTCAGTTCGCATCAGGTTCGACTGCGTTCCCCAAGCCTATCACATGGACGAAATACAGGCAATCTCATGGTAGGAAGACCTGCCTTTGTACGTTCCTCGTAATTGTACATTTGGAATTTTTTTCACGATCTTCAATTCACAGTCCATGGTGAGGGGCAAGAACTTGACTGGTATGAAGTTCGCTTTATGCCATACCCTGGCTATATTCCATGCTCATGGGTATCATTCAGACTTGTGTCTTGGTAAGCACACATTTAGAGTGCCTTCATCGCAGGCTTTAATCCTTGTGACAGTCATGCGTCGGCAACGTCATGACAGCGTTTCAATCCTCAATCCCCAGCCCCGCGTTCCTGGCCCCCCGATACTATGATTGAGGCAGTTCGCAGCAACTAAGAGCGACATCTATTCTGCGTGCCGACTTCGTGGGGATAGACTGGTCCGTAAAATTCCAGTCGAGTCCGTCGCGGCGGCAAAATGCAACAGACGAAAGGAATTGTGAGTTTGATTATGTTATGCTACTCTCTCCGACGAAAGTTTACTTTTTGTAGCTTTTGACGAGCGTGCGACGGTCCGCTCGCAAAGAAGTCGGTGATCTCCTTCCGAGCAGCGGGAATCCCTAAATTCTTTACCATGTTATGTGAACCTCAGAATAACGGAGCTATGAATGTCCTTCTTCCTAGTAAGTCCTCCTAGCGGTTTTAGAGCGGCGTATTATGCTTACTACACAACCGCAACATCAGAATCCACTTTCAGAGATTGGGGGAGTACTTCAGTTTCCCCAAAGCTCTGAGAGCCCATATGATCCCGCACGATGCGACCCAGGGTTGCGTGGTTCGCGTTCCCAATTTGTGCTGAATGGTTAGGTCTCGTATTGCCTATCGTTGTGTAGACCCGCAGTTGACACTTCGCGAAGCCGAGTGGAACACCAGATCCCCTCTGTACTAAACACTGTACGTCATACGACGGTTGTGCCTGGCTACGAATACCACGACGTACTTGCTCCTCACGACCCACCGACCCCGGCTACTACAAGGTCTATGGACGTGCCGACGACCAAATCATGGCACAGCACAGGCGAAAAAGACGAACCCGGTCCCTCTTGGTGATGTGTTTTCTCCCTCTTCGTCTCAAAATGAATGAAACTAACCTAGATTCAGAGGCAATCCTGAACCAAGGACCCTCACATTCGGTGTGCAGTCATGTTTGGTAGAGGCAAATTTACCACCGGCGTCGTCATAGAGCCGAAGCCAGAGTATCAATTCGATCCTGCCGATCACGGGAAGCTTACAGAACATTCAAGAACGCTATCTGGCCGACCATCGAGAGAAGCTGAACGAGTACGCGCCCCGCAACATTCAAGGCTAGTTCAAAGAGGTGAATACCATGATTCTGGGCTCAATAAACAGTTGATTAAATCACGCCGTCGTAGATGATTATGGTCGCCCTCGCCATCTAAACCTTTTTCACACGTACACTGCGAAGAATACTGCACGCCGCTACGTCCCAGCAATCATTAGCGACTACGCCGACGAGATTGAGGCCCTTTTTTACGCCGCAGCGAACGAAGCATCAGAAGATGACCTCGCCCCGCCGTCCAGCTGGTCTTACGAGGCTGCAAAGGAGTTCATCCGCGCTGTCGTGACACGCGTTCTTGAACACTCCGTCAGCGATACCGACGACATCTTCCAGCACGGCTGTGACAGCCTCGAAGCAACCTGGATCCGTAACTCCCTCGTGCACGCCGTTCGGGAGACCACCGAGGTCAACCCCCGAGGTCAATACCTGGCAACTTCGTTTATCAGAACCCGACCGTGGATTCTCTTGCAACTTTCGTATCCCGCCTCGTCTCTTCTAACGGCCAAAAGGGCTCGGCACAGGACGAAGCAGTAGCGTTCATGTTGAGCATGGTCGAGAAGTACACACACGCATCTTCCGAACACAAGGGAAACGCCGTCCTCGCCTGCTCCGGCAAAGGATGTTGTCCCGTCAGCGGGACAACTGAAGCTTGGGCTCCAGCCTGCTGAGATCAGCTGATCCGGATGCCTTCTGTGTGCAAGGTTTACGCGTTCAACAGGAAGAGCCGTATTGCCCTGCCTCAACGTCAGAGGGAGGGGTCTCGAGGAGCGTGGGATACACGACGCGGATACATTACTAGCGTTCCGAAAAGCTTGTTCTTGTCGACAAACGACAATGGAAGCATGAGAGAACTCGGCCTTGTCCTGACGAGCTCTAACGATGAGGTACGTAGAAGTTTTCGCTGTATAATAACGCCCTTCATGCTAACTGGGATTGCTATTAGATTCCGTTCTCTCTGTCACGCAATGATCATTCCTAATGGTACCCCCTTAACACTGCTCATCTTTGTCCAAGCTCTGACACTATTGTTCAGCTTGGTCCGGTCCAAGTTATTCGAAACGTTCCCTCGGGTCGCTTCGATCTTTTCGATCCCAAGCGTACGTGGCGTTTTCGCCACCGTCATGGCGACCTACAGCAGCGGGTTCTCCATACCCGGTGCCTCCGCAAAAAATCGTCTTCGTTAGCTCTCACGTTGGTGTTTTTCCGACGTATCGTGACTTACGGATAGCTTCTACGACGCTTTCACATCATTCGGCCTACAGTGTAAATATTGACGGTGTCAAAGCCCGTGCTGAGAAGCCCCTGGACGCAACCCAGTTGCTGCCACCGCTCTGGGATATAGCGAGTCCAAGTGGGTTCTGAGGCCATTCTCAGGGCCGTGCGATGTACATGAGCAGGCTGGTATCCCGGCCGTGATCTGTGCGCGTTGGGACAAATGACTGGGCGCAGTATCTGGCGCGTGGAACTCGCAAGAGTGGGTCCCCGGTGCGCTCCTCAAGTCGAGCATATAATCTTGGCTGCATTCACGTGTCCTCGACAAGGTATGTGCCTCATCCCCTTGCTCGACGTCTCGGATCATTGACATAGACCCGGTTGCCTACAGACCCCAATATCGGGGATCCTCCGTTGATGCCGCTTGCTACTGCTCTCATTGAGATGCGCACGTCGAAAGTCCTCCACTCTCCACCTTGCGCAACCCGAAAACCGCGGTCGTGCAATGGGTCTGCCGTCGTCGGACCTGCTGGCCGAGGAATTCAACTCGACCGGATATCGTACGCCATCCTGAGTGGATGGCGAAGCTCGAGAAGAGCGGCCGTGGCCTCAGCGCAGAGTCCCAGAGCCTCGGAGATGATGCGCCATAATCCGGCGTTGAAGATCTTCGACTTCTTCAAGGATTTGCACATAGTGGAATCGAAAACCGTTCACCGGAGGCGATGGCGTTCTTCCTCAGATGGAATGTTACTGAAGCTCAGAAGTCAGCGCCCTCTCTTCGCACTCTCCCTCTACTCAGTGGGTACACGACGCGATGAAAACTGGGTTCATACTGGAGGAGAATCGGTTGTCATGGCATAGAGGGAAGTTCAGGACTCTCCGTAAAATTTGAAAGCACTGTATCTTTATTTGCCATAGACAAAACCCTTGTAGCATAAAGCATGGCATTGTACTTTACTCCAGACTCTAATACCCCACTCCTACATCTTGCTACTAGTACCTTGTCGCTATTCCTGATGTGTCTTTAAATATCGATGATGTTCAAGCATCTCGTCCGCCATTCGAGCGTAGGGACTACAGCGACGAACCCCCAAGCATCTCTGCGCCATCTTGATATCCCAACAAGGAATTAGCTGTAAAGGAGTCAGTCGAGATCACGTGCTTGCAAGCCCTCAAAATACATGCCGTATAATGGGTCGATCAATGAGATAGATTGAGTGAATTTTCACCTACGTTCCGAGCTCTAATGGATTATGTACACGATTATGATAGTTCTGCGTAGCTAGACGGCATCACTTCTCAACGAGTCCGTTCCGCAAACGATGTACTTGTTGGAGAAGTAGATCCATCCATCCTCCTGAACAAACGTCGGTCAAAATGGGAACACACACCCGCCTTTGAGGCGAAACTCATACCTCGCATATTGTCTCTGGATTTACGACAGCGTGTCAAAAGAATGATCAGTCGCAAGGCTACGAGGTACGCCAGACATCTCCTCGGGCATTTAGATCATCTAGCTTGTCAAGTGGTTGATCCACTGTGTAAGCATGTCTGGACATGCGATATTAAAAACTCGATACTACTAGAGCAAGTGGCTATGCTCACCTTCGTCGAAAGACTGCTTAGCCATAGTCCTCTGGATGCATCTCGTCCTGCAAAGTGGGCGTACATTGTCCACCTGAGGACTCTATTATCCCAACCGCCCGCGCAACACACCCCGTACTACATGCGCAAGACATCCTCCACTTACCAGGGCACCATTAGAAAGCTCCTTCCCTGCAGGTTACAATCATAACACTCCAATGTAGACACTACAACTTTGATAGAAAGGTAGAATTCATTTGTCTTTGGACCCAGTTTCTGTGCCCATTGAACCGCGCTCCAGGGGTCTTGGGGGTGTGAAGGTTTTTGAACAGGTTAGAGTACGGTGGTGTGTCCCTTGGGCATCCAAGTATACGAAGCTTTAGAATTCCGAAGGGACTCGGGGCCAGTTTTTCTTGTGCGTGGAGGCTGAAGGTACCTACCAATACGCTTGCCACGCAGTAGAGCAACGATATAGCGCAGCTATTGCTGTGTTTACACGGAGGGTGATGGTCGAAAGACAATGGTGGTGTTCAGCGAAGGGTCCGTCGCACGCGGATCCTGTGTGTATCTTGAGATGCTTTTCGAGTACCACCGCCCTCGATGCGCTGACGCCAGGACATGCGCGCACTGGCCGGATCATTCGCTCATGCATTACGACCGTTATCCTCTTGGACCTTCCATCTGTCCCTCGGGGCCTCGAATGCGCATCACGTCCTCGTGAACATCGTTCGTGACCTCAATCTTTGGGGTGAGCATACAGCGTTGCACATCAGCGCGTGACAACTGTCTGGCGGCTGATCTTTCTAGCTCTCAGATGACTATCAGTCGTTTGCTTCGCATGACCATCGAGAGTACATCCCACGCGGACCTTTGAATGAGTCGTCATCTTCGTCTCTGCTATTTATCGCGCACCGAAGTATGGCGGGTGCAAGAGGCCTGTAGTCGAAAGACGACAACGATGCTAAGCTGCCTCCTCATTCTCCAGGTCTTCACGACCGTCAGCAGCGTTTCCCGTTTTCCTCAACATTCATCGCACCTCTTTCGGACAGGACCCCACAGACGGTAAATAGGCTTAATGGGAGAATCGTTCCAGCAAGACGGCTAAGTCCGCGGACATTCAATCGGTGAGCGGGTGGTCTGTCATCGCATTGCAACATCAACCCAAGTCTACTACCTACTAGGTTATCAATATGCTGTTAGATGCCTCTCGACGCCAAGTTCGCAATTGAATGCTTCGGTCCCGACACTTGTCAATATCTCGCCCGCCAGCCTGGCAAAGTAGTAGCTCTTGGGAGATGCTTACTCTCGAAGACTATGACCCAGCAACGGATGACGAACGGCCACAATATGTTAGTCACCCTTCATCTATTACAATCACCCATTCCTCATTGTCGCTTGCAGCATTTCCTGGGTATCTCTCGTGGGAGACGGAAGCTTTGTCACATCTTGCGTTTTGATCAACATGCCACAAAACGTTCTGCGCTATCGTGTCTCCAGGCGGTATTGCTACACATCCTGCCGCGACACATTGGAACACAAAGTATATATTGGGCCAGTCCTTGTACCAGTTGTGCAACCTCTTATTCCAACGAGTCGTAATCGCACTCTATGTCAAGTCAGGGATCTATCTACGCCGTGGTCTCGAGAACTCTCGATAAATCCTCTGTATTTCATCAACATCACTTACCCAGCGTTTCCCGCGTCCATCAGTCCACAGACATGCGCCATTATGTCTGCGATGGGAGCGGATCTTTTAATGGAGCATACGCGTCGGCCGGTTAATGGTCTCGGTGACGACTGGCTGTGTATACATACACTCATGCGGGTCAAGGCTGGGCGCAGGTATGGGCGCTATCTAGAGGTATGTAAAATATCTCTCTACCGCGACGGGGTCAGGATTAAAACGTCATCTAGGGTGTCAATAGTATGCTTGCCTCCCTGTTTTCCGCGAGCCGTAATCTCATTTTCCCTAGATAATGCTTACATCAACGGCTTTGACTTCGACTCTCTCGCGGTAGATTGGGCAAAAAAAAAAATTGGGCAACGTGGTGCGCAGCTTGAACACCCTCCACCCACGATCCCCGCCCCTCACGTTCTCATGTTTCAGGTATCGTTTTATCGCGATTACCGTGATGACCTGGACCAGGACTGTGGCTTTTGGTGTGAAGCTGGAGCTAACGGGCGACGAAAAAAATCGTTGTACGCTCTGTTCTTCTTCTCCACGTATCCCAAGTGTCTGTGTATCCAACTATCTTGCCCCGAATCACGACATGGTATTATGCGTTCAGTGATGACCTCGTGGACTCCAACCTGTCTCAATGCAATTGGAAACCAGCATATTGCCAATGTTCGTAGTGATGAAGAGGCAGTTTCCTACACGAAGTCAGCGGGGACCCATAACAACTACATATACAGCACTTTTTTTTTTTTTTTCCGAAATATACGGGTACGCCCGTTTATCCCGTGGCGCCACTGATTTCTGTAGCTCACCAAAGTGTCTGTTGGCGGAGGTGCAATCTTGAAATCAGTGTATGGCCCCGACCGTCGACAGGTGCTGGGTCAGAATGGCCATGTCCATTCAATTGTCTGCGAAAATACTACATTGGCGTTCGGAACGAATGGGTATGCATGATCAAACTTGTGACATGCCCACGCGTGTTATAACAGCGGTTTTTGCAGGTTACCACTACTGGCGCCAGTACGAACCAGTGCCTGGACACGAAACAGCTTTACCCCCTCCGGACGGCGAGCTTCACGGCTTCAATAATATCACCGTGGGACTCCGTACTGTCACGGCAAAGGCGCGGAATCTACTGGTTGCGCCTTTCCTCGCTCCTGGCACGCCTTCGCGATCCTTCCAGCCAACGCGCCACACGCGACCCGGTTAAAATGCGTTTATTTCCCGCACGTGCCCACGGCCAGTTCAAGGATTGGGAGGTAGGTCTGGTGTAGCGTCGTTGATGGATTGCACTGGCGGAGCCGCCTGTTTGGACAGATATCGAATGGAGGCGAGGATGGAAGCCTAAGTCTGTACCTTTGAGTCAATGGGGACGGATGGTCCACCATAGTAATTGTCCTTGATGTTCAGTTTTCGACCATGATATCTGTGCTGTATTGGAAGCGTCCTCATTCTTACTCCGAGCTGACTGTGAGACAGTTAAACTAAGATATAGATATACGAAAGATTGGGTCGCGGCATGCGGAATGGTGATATAATTCGGTGAACTCGGTCGAACTAAGCAACCTTTAAAAACGCCAATGAAAAGTCGCTAATGGCTGCATGAGCCAGCCTCTTATGATGGTTTAACGATTCCGTCTACAAGCCACGCCATGGATCACATCCTTGTGATCCGCGCAAATCCTAAGCATCTCTCAGCAAGTGTACGGTTTGTTGATATTGCATATACGTATGGAGTGCATCAACCCGTGAATTCAAAGCAAATGCGCAGTTCGAATGAGATGTGTCTTCTATCCCTGTTGACGACTACATCTGGCTCCCGCACCTCGGTGAGGTGCTTCGGAGGATAGATCCATCTCTCTCAGCTGACCTTCTCAATCTCAATGATATAGTTCGCGCTGGAACATGACGGGACTCTGGGAGTTGTGCCCACCCTTCACTCTCTCCTGACCCCGTGCCTGGCGCACACAGTGAAGCTCGGTACTCAAATCAGGATAAGATTGTCTGATCGTGTGTGAGTTCGTTGCTGACAGAATTAGTTGGACTACATCTCTTAACCTTGTACTGAGAAAGCGTATCGCATTACATATCTCACGGTGGTCGGCCTCAGGTAAGTCCTCCAACCCACTCTACGGACTCACAAGGACGATCGGTACGCGCTTACCCATGCTATGAATCTCCTAGCACTAGCGTTGTAATGAAATACATGGTCACTCTGGTGAATCAAGAGGTCAATACAATTGTGGAGTTTGTGTCAAAAATTCAATGTGCGTCGTGTCGCTCTTTCTTTTATCGACGCGATGGGTGATGGTGCTATTTGGACTGGTCAGGCTCTTGGCCAGTGTCTCCTAGCGTGAGTCCAATTTTAGTAGGCAGCATATAATCGTGGACTAAGATTACCGTTGACCAATAGCAGTCGTGCGTTCTGAGGCCATTCCATGCAAAATCGAGATAAACACCACAATCATATATATAGATGCCCGGCGTTACTTTGCGATATGCAGTGTGCTAGTCATGCTAGCCTACACTACAGACCGCGCGTAAGCTTTGTACAGTCAAAAATCAGTTATCTTCTACAAGGCTGATGGTTAGGCATAGTGTTCACGTGCTGCTCTCGCGTCGTTTTTGCGGCTGTGGGACAAGCATTGTAAAGTTGTCCTTGCCTGCGGTATGTATGAATCGGAATTCATGCCGACTCGGTGCCGTGATGTGTGAGTGACCATGCTTATGAAAGTGTTCCGCAAAATTAACGAAAGCCACTCAGCTCACCAGATGTTGCGTGCTAGTCACTTACACATACACAAGCCCGACAGCCGTTGTGCGATGTTATACATTCGTACTGTGCATATAACTGCACAAAACGTCACTAGGCGTGTAAGCAAATTGACGTGTGCACTCTCATATCGCAAAAGTAGTTCAGTTGTAGCTGCAAACCTGTCCATCAGTCTGTGAGTCTCACGTGCTCGCCATGCTTCCAAACCATGCACAACTTACGAAATAATACCTCTCCTGAGTGTTGCTTGTTTGCCAGCGCGCTGGCCGCCCTTGCTACGTGGAATCTCCTCGGCACACTGTGTGTTGACGTATAGTTAAAACTATTATAGCGCAATACTATGGATGGGGCGGAAGTCTGAGCGCTGTACCAAGTCCTAAATCCGAGCCTACGCTCCATTCTCTACTGTCGAACCCCTGAGGCAGGTAAGTCTGTCCAAAACACCCAAAATAAAATTTGTCAATTGGGATGCTCATACCATAAGCTGTATCTTTGATAGGCGCACTGTTCTGCTTGTAAGTGCGCACATCTTAGAGAATCCTTCTGCGACCATTCTTACTAAAAATAATGCTCAGAGCTACATTCTAATTGTAACAACCGGGGTGTGGTTTACACCCCCCAAAACAAAAAAAAAAAAAAAGGGGTTTTTTTTTGTTCTTTTGCGTCTGAAACTTTGTGAGTTGCGTCATAGAGATGCTCAGTGTTAAGCATCCTTCTGGACTTAGACAAATCTACAGGATGGAACGACCTACACTTGGACATCACCGTGACAGTAATTTCTAGTTACGCACAGTTCTCTTACCTACCTCACAATCAACATATTCTGACTTTCCTTTCCAGCCCTCGATTATAGTAAACATGTCCGACTTTCATGAATGAAGCCCGGTCGAAACTTTTCTCGAACGGGTCAGGCTCAACTCGCTAGCACTGTTGTATCGTGCTATCCGATCCCGTTCCTTTCGCCAGAGAGAATTACATTCTGGGAGAGATGAGGACAGTGTGGCTTAGGGCGCAGAGGGTATTCATCGTGGTAGTAGTGGACGACGGTTTGTATCATGGGTACCCAAGTAACATAGGAAAGTTATAGGCGCAAACTACGGCGAAGAGGTCGTTTATGATGATCGATGACGTCGGCCACTACGATTTTGGGCCCGCTTCGACCAGACCGCGTCGATGGCCCTAGACCTTACGTGGCCCATGGCCACAAGAAGTCTCACCAGCCTCGAAAACAAGTCACTGTTGCTCGCTTCACTACCGCACTCATGCCACGCCACTGAAGGCCTCGTCGTTGTGAAGCTAAACCGTTTTTATGTTCCCTGCGAACGCAGCCACGTTTGAAAAGTGGAAAGCAACGGTGGCTTTGACGGAACAGTTGGATCAACAGGTCGTCACTGATATCTTGTATGATTCCGTAGGCTCGTCGTCTGTGGCATGACCTGCTCTGACTCTTCGAGAAAATTTTGCCCGACACAACAGCTCTAATGGCATGTCTCGGCCACGTTGGTAGTTGAATCATTATCAGTGTTCTCCAACCTTATCCTTCGAAACCATTGTCCCTGATTTGTGAGCACGTAGGTTTGCAACGGCGGCGACCTGCAGTAGTTTTGTGCACCGCCTTTAGGTTTCCACAAAATGGTTATTATACTTGCATGGTGACTTGCGAGCGGAAACTGGTTTCTTTAACCACTTCCCTCTCTATCGCTTACTGCTTGACCAAGTCTATCAATCCGGACTAACATGGGGTAATGCATTTTACTACTAAACTGAATTGATACCCCTGAGCTAACCAGCCATGTTAATCTTTTTTGATTAGTGCCGTTGTTCACAGCGTTACTGCTATCCGATTTCTGGCTGAATGGCTGCCTTAGAATTGGGAGTAGGTGCGAGAGTACATCCTATCTAGTCTGCTGTGAACATGTACCTCCCGTCTATGCTTACTCCTTGTATGGATGCAAATCACGATGTCGGCGGAAGTGGCCATGGACATTCTCAAAGTGGTCTTAGCAGTCGTCGTGCTGGCTATATGTTGAGTATTCGTTCATGACGACAATAATTTGAGCTAAGCCCATTTCTAGCTGTGTGCATGGACCCGATTTTTTAACGGTCTTTTGTTTGTCGTTGTCGGAATACCTTACGCTATCCTGTAGCTGTACGTAATTCTAAGTCCATGTTTTCATTTTTTGCACCACTGATCCTAAGTGCACACCTCACGCAGTACTTACATGCGATGTCTGACCGGTCAACCCCATTATAGTCAAAAAGCTTCCAAAGAGCCGAAAGCCGAAGGCCTGTTGGAAAAGAACAGGAGCCGGAGGTCTTGGCAGAACAAATAAGACAGAGCCCGTAGGCGACAGCGAATGAGCGCTGGTTTACGACATACATGACACGCTGTGTTACTCGTATATCGATGTCAAGGCCTAGTATGTATTGGCGCGAAATTGGCGGCTGCTCCGAGCGTTTTGTGACGATAAATCATGTCCCCGACTTCTTTCTTGTATTGTATGAAAGATTTTATACCTATGGACATATTGCTATGCTATATCTCGAGTCCACTGGGGATGAGACGGCCTGAAGTACCATACTGAGTAAATGCTTCGTTCGGGCAAGTAGTGCTACTATGTGCCCAAGAACACGCCGGAGCTAACCGGCAAGACCGAGAAAATCTTGATCCGAATAAACATAGGAGCGCCCCGCGAACACGACGGCTCGCTACAGCTAGGACGTATTCGAGTTCTGTAACACGGTCGTCTTCAATTATCCTTGGGACGCTGCATAGATCGGACAGCGACGTCGTATACGCGGGCACAGTAGACTCACAGTCATGTTCTTCTCGTGCCCGAGCTCCTATTGTGCACACTTTAAATGGAAACGTGTAGCGCCAACCTATGGCCACCGCTATAGGCCTGCTGCCATACAAGTTGAACACAAAAGTTCTCACATGCGGTCAAATTCTGTGTTTCTCAAGCCGGCCTGGGCGTTGATCGAAGTCATGTGACTTGCATTAAGATGCAGATTGTATGGGTGAAGTGCGTTGCATACGGGCCACTCGGGTTGTACTGCCTTGTACACAGGAGGTCAGACGGTAACCGCTTTCGAGTCAATGTCAAGGGTCCGGATGTCCGAGGGTTTTGTGACCAAGGCGTTGAACCGCGTTGTCTTTCGACGTTGGCATGTGTACCAAATTCTATATGAAGGGCCGTCGTACCGACCCTCGTTCTCAAACCTCTCATCCTGGCTCAACACAAGCAACCATGGGGTACGTGTGCATTTTCTTGTTTCTTCGCACTGACCAAGACCGTGCTCAACACCATGCGGCGCTTTAGATGCGTCATCAGACTGTTTGGGCGTTATCGTCATTTCCGTGATAGACTTAGTGGGAGTGTAAGTGGCGCAGTGGCAAAGGCTTTATGAAATGGAACCTCTCATAATTTGAAGTTATATAGCTATCGTATGCATACCTCTCAGTATACTCGCGGCCCGGCCCCGTGATTGTGGGTATACTGTCGCGGCATTAGGTCTGTCCTTCTTATGCGGGTACATTTGGTTTGTTGATCTGAAGACGGTATGACTCTAGGATGCATCCTTCCTCTGTCGCTGGGTTCCGACTGTCAAAAGGTTATGCACTTACATCTGACGACGCACGTCAACTCTGAAACACCCAAACATAGGAGGATGAAGAAGGGTTAGAACGGTTACGGCGCATAGTGCAGGCACAGTTCATGCGATGTGGCCGGATAGTCTCGGATTCTCTTGTGCCAGACGGACTTTGAAACATGTCTCCCACTCACCCACAGCGCGTTATCACGTACAACGTCTAAAATCGGTCTCGACCGCACCAAGTGGCACCTCCCGCGCGACATCCTCATACAGCTGTCATGTTTCTCGAGACTACACTAATCATGACTGACTGGGTAAAGCTTCTGGACAGTCTCGCGAGGTCGCACCCTGACTGGTGGCGCAAACGGGTGTACGTTTTTCGTCCTACGTCTGCACGGCGATGAGAGAGACCGCGAAGGTCCCAGCTAGCTGGCGCTGGCCACCACGTCACTCGCCATATCGATGGGAACCTCACAGAGAACAAGCAATTTGCTTGCTCAGTCCCCCTTCTGTTCACACGGTTGTTCACTATGGCTATCACACCCAGCTTACCCTTTCAGCGCGCCTTCTGTCTACTCGAAAATTGTCGGATAAATCGCAGAAACAAATGCGTTCAGCGTCTTCTCAAACTATAGGTCACCACCCACTCAATCTGTATGCCTGAGTCATCATTATTCTGTTCCTACAACTCACAGCGCGGTCTTACAGAGAGAAATACCCGCCCACCCGTCAGGCTGGGCGGTTAGCTCGTCTTGCTTTTCGATCTAAGGATGGAGTAACTGAGAGTGCTCCTCACTACACTGGGCGAAGACCCTACGTACGCATCCTGGTCAGAACCGCTTTACCCGGGGGAGGTAAAGATGACGATTGGACGAGAACCATAGTTGACACACGTTGGGCGGTGGGTAGTAGCGCGTTCCGAACAGGAGTGGCGACACGCAACGTCGAATGATTGATCCACTCATAACAGTACCGTGAGGCATATGAAGAGGTAGGGCTGCCCCCACTAAATCACCGTAAGTCGGCTGCCCCACACCCTATGCTTCTCCGGCCTTTCATTGCATGGACCCGGGTCATTCGTTCTTGGTGACACCTGTCGTGTCTCTCTTGACGGAAATGCGTCCGTCATCGCCCACGCTCTCGGCCCATCGCGAAACGCGAAGTCGAACCCCTGAATATTCGACCATGCACTCTGGCGTCCATCCTTGGCACCTCATCTTAGCCAGTCCGAACCCTTGGAGTCGAAATTGATGATTGATGTGTGGCCATCGCCGCCCCTTTCTAACGTAAGGCGAGGGCCTGAATCGTACACTAGGGATTTATACACTCTCTGACACGACAATGTAAACTATGCGGACAGGGGGGCCGGGGAGCATGGGCAGAAGAAGTGGGAGAGGAGGAGGAGCAAAAGGTGAATTCAGCCCTAGGGGTAGCAGGTCCCCCAGGGGGGAGAAGGAGGGGGGTCAAGGGGAAGGGGGAAGGGAGGGTTGTGGAATCTATAAAAGGGCAGTGGAGGAAAGCGGGAGGGGGGGGGAGGGGAGTGAGAGGTGGGGGAGGGGAGGAGGAAGGAAGGAGGGGAGAGGGAGGGGGGGAAGAGGAGAAGAGGCAACGCTGCAAAAGTGGCATGGAAGCAGGAAGGAGTAACGGGGGAGAGGAAGGGGGATGAGAGGCAGGGGAGAAGGGGGAGGGAGGGGGAGCAGGGGGAAAAACCGGAGGCTAAGAGGGTGGGCGGAGAAGGGGGTACAGGACAAGAAGAGGGGAAGAGAGGGAGAGAGGGGGAGAACATGGAAGGAGGAGGGGGAGGGGGGAGAGAAAGGGGGAAGGAGGAGGAAGGGGGGGGAAAAGGGGCGAGTGGAGTAGAGCGGGGAGGGGGGGCAAGGGGGGGCAGGAGAGAGAGAAAGGGGAATCGGGTGGGACAGAAATGTGAGGTAGGAGGATTGGCAGGTGTTGCCTAATGTATCCATGGTGAGAACTATGATGGTGACCAGTGGAGGATGACAAGAAGTCTTAAAAAGGGGGGATGGACAAGAGTGGGGGAGGTGGTAGCAGTGGGGAAAAAGGGGGAGAGGCGTGAAAGAAGTGGGAAGAGGGGTGGAGAGAAGCAGAAGGACAGGGAGAGATGGGCGAAGGAGCGCGGGGAGGAAGTAAGCAGGGGAATAAGTCAGCAAGAGCCAGGGGGAGTCCATTGGCCTGGATGGGATTCGACATACCGATTACACCGCTTCCGCGCAACGCGGCAGCCCGCGATCAAGGGCATGACCGCCGATGTATTGGTAAGATCCCATATTGCTACCATATCTTCGCCCGCCTCGATGAACGCCACAATGCTTAGATTCTCGCTGCGTCATTGCCTATGACCGACCCTCCGTCCTTTCGAATGGTTTGCTCCCGGACAGTTCACTACCGTCGAAGACAACAGATGCAAAGCGGCTCCGCCTCCTGCATATCAATATAAGTTGAATCGCACGGGAGCCGCGTTGAGAGACGGCTGGACGGTACACACAGTGGCCACGTCCCCGAGTAACCTATCGAATGATAGCAACGAGTTTGCTCTTTGTCAAATGCTACCCACATTCCGATTTTCCTTCAAGGCTGGTCAAGTCTCCAGTGTACTATGCCCGATTAATTGAAATGTGTCCGGCTGGGTCTTTCCTTACTGTCCGATACGTTGGCTGAGTTACCTCAGCAGCATTACTATTACGCATACAAGCTGTCGTCCCGAATCCAAAGGGAAAGAGGATCCCAGTCGGCGAACTCCTTGACGTGAGCTCGTAGATAGCACGAGAGCATCTGATCCGGCCAGTTGGGGGGGAATGGTTGACAAATCCTGTGTTTTGCCAGGAAAAGGCCGGAGCACCCGAAACGTTGGGAATAAAGAGGTTACTCGTAGCTAATACGGCCTGAGCAGGAGTTGGTATAGATCGGTACGAACAGTAGTGTAACTTATACGTTTTCTGCATGGTCCTCCTGAATTCATCTCCAGCTCGTCAACGTAGGCCACAAGCCCGCCGATGCCGTGGAAATGTGAGCGGCGGACAGCCGCAAACCCAGAGACGATCCTAGCTCACCTGAAGGTCAACAAATGTAATGTTTACTTCGTAACACGTGATCACACAGGCCAGAAAAAAAGTATAGATGGCCCGCTTTACCTACTCGCTTTCGCCACTACTTGCGCGATGATTGAGTCTGCTATCTGAATGAAAACGTTTGAGTCCAATGTCGCTGATCGACCTGGGCCGACAATTCAGAAAGCGCTGAAATATGCTATAAGTACACGGTGGACTCATTTGCAAGTCTGGCACAGCCATGCGCTGCTCGAGGCGTAGCCCAGGATGGCCGGTCGAAAAGTTGGAGAGTGCAGCCTGTCCAACTTGAACGTAAGCGCCGCAAGCGCAGCGTCAGCATCCGCGACGTGTGTCCCGAGATAAGGAAAGTCTTGTGGTTTTCGTCACCTCTCTATGATCGGCCTCATGTCGAGTCGCTGGCACAATAAATTTTCCTGGCCATAGCTACATCATTGGATCTGTCGCTGTCAAATAAGTGTTTGATTGAGCATGAGAGGAGTGATGTCAGCTGCCCTCGGCGGGATCGTCCTATGCCACGACGGAGATCGTGGAAGCGAACGTCGTTAGTGCTGTAACTTTGTCTTGAGCAACGCATAACATATGACTAGGCTATTTTTAACACACATTCATACCGAATAGCTCTACTGTGATGTGTCGTCAACATTGCTGTCTTGGCAGACTTTTCTGTAAGACATCTGAGTAGTATTGAGGGGGAGCGCTTGGCCGCGGCGTGCGGTATGATGGGTACCCTTTTGGACTCAAGAGGTCATGCTGTGTGTCCGCAGTGCGCGCGAAAAAGTACCGAGCTCGAGGCTCAATTGATTTTGATGTCTGCGCTCACATCGTAGCCACGATGAGTGCCACTGCGGCACGGCACACAATGCTGCTTGGATCCGCTTACAAATGAGCCCCTAAGAACGAAAGCTTATTGATTGGTCTTGTTTGACTAATGTTAAAAGTCCAAAAAAATATATGTAGGATGTATATTATCCACTGTAGCATCACAGTATCACTTCGTACGTCGAGTCCATCTTGTCTCGTAAGTTCATCACCTCGTTGCTGTTTGTTGCTCCGAATGCAGCCGCAGGTTCCCAGCAGCCAACGATGAGATGTTCAGGATACCTGGGGAATGCCAAGGTACCCAGTTGTACGTGAGACGTCTGGAGACGATGAGCGAAGGACCTAACATGTAGATAGCAACCCTGCTTACCTGCTTCAGCATATGTGCAAACCTGCCGCCGTCTCCTATCTCCGATGCCACCGCAGGTGTCCTAGGAGTCGTTCAGGATAAACAGGCCGCTCGTTAGGTCCACGACAAGAAAACGTACACCTATTGCGATGTTTGGCGGGCGAACCCCATGACCGAGCGTCCTCGGAGGGGTGGGCGGCCGCAAGGAAGAATGAGACGAGGCCCGTAGACCTTCTATGGTGATGCACTATCATGGTACCGCGAAAAGACGTCTCTATGTGCTGAACAACGGGGGGTGACGACTAAAAGGTAAAGGTGAAATGACGAGCCAACCTTGCTTCAGGGGATTATATACGCCGATGAATGCTTGGCGGCAGCGCGGTGAGGGCTTCTACCGCGCAGAGCGTGTAAAGTCTTCTCAAAGAAGCATGTCTGGCCCATCGCAAGGTGGCAGCTGTCTGATCAAATGCCACCGAGGATGTGCGGGAAACGCTGGAAACTGTGATGGCAGCTATACAAGCCTCCTGCCATGTGCATATATGCCTGCAGATGCCCGCGCGGGATCGCACAAGATGAGAAAACGGACCCAGAACGAAGATCCTTCATGCAAACTTAAGCATACGATAGACTTCGGGCTGGAGCCGCTTGTGTCCGAAATGGTTTCGTCGGCATCCACAGGTTAGTGTTACGAAGTTAATTAAAGAGTTTGGCGACATCACGATGATTGGATAGGGCTGCATTGGGCGGAGTTTCTGCGTGTTATCGCGGGACAGCTTAAGGAAATTATGGCCTACCAGCTCCATTTAAGTCCAGGAACGAGGATAAACTTCTGTGTTTGCGATGATGCGGTTGCGCGGCTAACGTGTAGTGCGGAATTGCGAGCGGAGGTCAAGTGAGCATCTCCGTGCTGTTGTAGACTTAATCCTGCTCGTGGAAGACTCCAGCCTGCACAGTTCCCCGTTGACCTAGATTCCGGAAAGGCATGTATATTTTCATACGCTCTCAGGTTTTATGAGACACCTGCGGCTGTTGGTGTCAAATTCAGTAGATGGTCACCGGCCGCGTCAGCATCCGGATCATCCCCCGAGTGACAAACCCCTCCAGCGCTGTGCGATGAGTAAGCTTAGCTTGCACGCTAACGATCCCCGTACGCAGGGTAGGCAAGAAGAGGTCAGCGACACCATGGAGTTTGCGTCATAGGTCGCACCCAAGACTCCGAATCTTTGACGCCATATCTGGAGTATAGCGAGGCGGGCTGAGCAGATGACAGAGGTAGTTCAGCCTGGAGGGAATAAATGTCTTGCCAGCCCTGCACGAAATACTAAGTACCTCTACACCCGCTCAATCGACCGACTAAGCGAAAACAAGGCTTCGCTTAGGGCTGTCGTACAAAGGCGTCCGAACCACCGACGCACAACAATGCGCGTGTGCGTTATTAAGACTCAGAAGATGAGAATTACATATTACGGACGGATCGTGGCCGCTAGAATCCTTGTACTGTAACGGTCAGACAAATTATTTATCACGCAAGGGAGGGATTGGCCTTACGCGCGTTCGCTGCCCCTATGAAATATCCATGAGCTCCTCTTGGTCTCGAGGCGCCACACCTCGGGGCTCGCTCAGGGTAGACGGTTTGAGTCCTCCGCGTCTTGCTGCTCCTTCTCCTTGCCCTTTACTTGCCCTTCGGCACTCCACGACCACGCGAAGAAGTGTCACCGGCTGGTTCATTTCCGACGACCCCCCCCCCCCCCCCCAAGCTGTTCGAGCGTCCGTGTGGTCTGCGTTTCTTTGACAAAGTTGTCACGCTGGGTTGCTGCGAGGCGGCCTCATCCTGTCTCGTTTGCGCGTTGGAACCTCTCGGTCGAAGCTCCACCTCCTTGAACACGATTCGTTTTCTCCGTGTTCGCGACGTGGGCGAGAGAACGCTTGCTCCGGTCAGAAGGTTCATCGACACCTACTTTCAGGGTTGAGTCTCACCAATATATCAGAAAGAACAACCGCCTCGCCTTGTGCGTCTGTGAACAACAGTTCCGTTCCAAGTAGAGTCTGGTGCTTTCCCTTGAAAACCGTCCCAGAAAGCTGCAAGTAAGGCGTTGGTGTGTCAAGACCCTAACACGCGAGCTGCGATCAGATGTGAATAAAACGTGAGCATGGGGCTTGAGCGTACGATTAAACGGTATGAGGAGGTGCTCGGGACCAGCGTCGGTTCCACGGCGCCGAGGTCAAGGGTCACATACTCTACCTGTTCTATGACATTGCCGTTTTCATCTCTTTCATACTCGTCGTCGTCATCAAAGGCGTCGACGAAGTGATGGTCGGGTATAAGGGTGGTCTGCGAATTCGAGGACATCATGGATGGGAGCAGAGTCCAGATCGCATCGGGAAGCCGCCCGTTTCCTTTCCTGGCGGACGTCTTCCGACTCGCTCACCGTCCGTCACAACCTGTTTCTCCTCCGCATGTCCTTCTTTCCCAACGGCCTATCACGTTATTCGAAAAAAGCTTCCACCTTCCTCGAAAGGAACTGGCTTGCAAGGCAATTCAAAGACCCTGTAGTCAAGCAACGACTCTCTCACCCAGCACATTACCGTTCACGATCCGCGTTCAAGCTTCTCGAGCTCGAGATACAGTACAATTCCTGCGACATCGTGACGTTCATGTCGTCGTAGACCTTGGGCGCTTGCTCCAGGCGGGATGGAGCCAGGTCGTCGCAGGCAAGCTCGGATGGACTGTGGAGGATGTGGAACCCAAGCACAGATACCGCACCATGGGTGAGCGCGAACGACAGGAGGAAATCTTTGACGGATTTGGCCTCGAGGATGAAGCGCGAGCTGAGTCTCATGGTACTTGGAGCACACCTGAGGTGCCAGATAAAATAGACCCTCTGGACTACCTCAGCACGGACGTTGAACCTACGAGTCGCCTGGGCAGAGGTCTTATAGTCGCGGTCGATCTCTTGCCTATGTTTCCGATACCTGGTGTCAAGACATTGCAGACCAACTTCCTTTCACCTGAAGCGGACGATTACATAGAGGCACTGCTTCCCTCCCCCGAATCATCACGCAGCTCACACACTGTAGACGTCATCCTTTCAGACATGGCCGCGAACTTTTCTGGCAATCGCACAGCGGATACAGAGTCTAGTCTCCAGATATGCGAAGCAGTCTTGAAATTTGTAAAACGGCAAGCTACATTTTTAAAACAGCATCTCAGAACGGGTCGTGAGATCGGACGACGAAAAGGAGGAGTGCTAGTGTGCGTGTCTCCTTTTCATTTTTTTGTCTGCCTATTGCTCATCAACTATGCAGGCTGAAGCACTTTGCACATCCGGTCCTCCAAAAGTTCCGCGAGGAGGAGCTGGAGCCGCGGTTCGAGACGGTGCTATATCATAAGCCCCCTGCTAGCCGAGACGACTCCAGTGAAGGATACTGGGTTTGCCAGCGGCTGGCAACGGCGAGCACAAGCGGAAATAATATGCCGACCACTTTCACATCGCTCGCCACAATCCATATCTGTAACGATCCTTCACTGTCATGTTTCCTGATGTCCTCTACTTTCCCGAAGCTCTTATACCGGCTGCTCACTAATCATCGACACTGGCCACTTCGGAACAACACCCTTTGGTATATATCCTCAGCTGAGATCGTGTCCCATTCAATATATTCATCTCGATATTCGCTGAATGTGCTCGCTATGTTAGCTTTCGATACAGCTGCAGATCTCTGTGTCATACACCAAGTGGTAAGGCTCTTACCGTCGACCTCATTCTTGTTCTCGCTGAAGATGATGACCGGCGGTAGCGTCTTCTGCAAGCACTCGAGGAGATAGACCATCTTTGCCTCCTGCTTAACATACTCGACCACCTGCAGCACGTCTAAGTTTGCCGCACCCGCACGGGCCGACGTTGACCAGTATACAAGCACTTGGTAGCGAAGTCGAACCCGCACTGTTGCACGAATGTCTTGAGACGTATACACTACTCGCTTTTGATCGAGTCTCAGTCAAAACTTGATGAAATTGCACGGGGGCGTATGCGAACATTGAAAATATGATGATGTATGACGCGTTCGCAGGAATAAACTCAGGTGCCTCTGTCCGTGCACTTGCGGACGTCTGAGGAAAATCAGCTGGCCGATCGTATTGCCCGATAATACTGACATAAGTGGATAGGGTACTTACGACAGTTCGGATGGGAGCCTCGATACCGAAGTCGTAGAGGGACTCGGCCGGAACCGCTTGAGGGCATAGACGACATCAAGAGCGGGTCACGTTTTTACTGTAGAAAATTAGTTGAAAAGTCAGTTCAAAAGCGCGTCCTAGATTCACATATGCTAGCAACATGCCGGGTGGTGTGACCTTGGGGTGTATCAATCACTGTTGATGTTTCTGCAACAAAGGGACAGTACACACACCGGGCGTCGTGGATCACCTAAAGTCGGGGAGGTGCATGACAGATGGGCAAACGGCATGGCGGTATAACGCACGTTCTCTGGTATATCCATCCTCAACGCGCCACGAGCGTCCTCGTTAATTAGACCAGAGATGCCCTTCGAACCGCCACGACGAGCAAGGCGGCGAAGATCCTACGAAAAGCAGACGAGACGCGAGGTATTATGCGCCTATGGGACACTTGCAGAAGTGGGCTGCTGTACGTACAGGCTTGGTGATACCCCGAATGTTCTCGCGGGTGGTAATATGGTGTCGCTTCAACCCCGCCCCTGAAACGGATTAGTGGAAGAGTACCTGGATCTCAGAGACGGCGAATGGATGAAGGGAAACTCACATTCCAAGACACTTAGCGCCCTTTCCGCGGCCAGAGATCGTCGATGACCTGGATCACAAGATAATGCGCTGTCATTAAGGAAGTGTTCAGGTAGTGGCAAGAAGAACAGAGTCGCTGGTACTATGGGTCACTGGTGCTACCAGTGGCCAATGCTGTGGGACTGCGGGTGCTCTGAGGTTGCCACGAATAGCACGGGGCAATCCAGGGATGTGGAAGCTCGAGGCAGAACGTCAAACGTTACGGTGTCGGACACGCGGAATAGGTTTATAAGACCATCATCCGAGGACAACACGAAGGCGAGCAAGTTTACTGGCGTGTCATGTCCTTTCTGGAACTTTTCTCGTTGGACTGAAGCGGTACGTGTGTGGTAGCGAGGAAGAACATACCTTAAATGTTTGCTCGCGAGGTCGAGGGACATGGGAGCTATTACAACGGGTTGCGCGATGCGAACAGTCCAACTTGAGGGCGACAATAAACTTGATCAAACCATGAGTGACTTCTCCATACTGCGGGCAAGACTTGTTCCGATATTTGAAAGAATCGATTCAGTATTCCACATCAACGAGTTATCTACATGCGACAGACTCGTAGCATGGGTTCGTAGCCTGATAGAATGCCCGTGAAACTTGGTGGAGCCGTGGTTTGGTTTGCAATCCCACATTCGCGTGCTAACGTCATTAGCAACCTAAGCACCGAAGCCGTAAAGGGTGCGGCCCAGAGCGCTTGAGGGCATAGACAACATCAAGGGCAGTGACGGTCTTGCTAGAAAATGGTGACATGTGAGACTGGATAGTACAAGGAGAAGGAAAATCGAGTAGCATACCGCTTGGCGTGCTCAGTGTACGTGACCTATGGATAGCTCAATATGGAACAGAATTGGAGGAGTGGCAATTAACTCACGGAGTCACGAATAATCCTAGAGACGATGTGAAGTGGTTAGTAAGTACACTGGCCTTGCAGTATCGTGGGACGAAACGCACATTCTCCAAAAACAATAGATCTTTCAGGACACACCGTGTGCGAGTCTCTTCGTAAATCAAACCAGAGATACGCTTGACACCGCCACGACGTGCGAGACGACGGATAGCCTACAAGTACCACATGATGGGTGAGACGGGGGTCGGTATAAGGACGGGGTTGAGGTACGTACAGTTGCTTGGTGATACCCTGAATGTTATCACGAAGAAATCTTGCGATGATGACGCTTCGCGCCTCCCCTAACGGCACGTTGGTAGTTAGTTCCGAGTTATCTGGACCGGATACTGCAATTGTGGCACGGCCACCGAACAAAGGTAACGCACTTTTCCGAGACCCTTTCCACCCTTTCCACGGCCAGGACCAGTCATTGGTCAAGAGATGTAGACAAGCGAGATGAAGAAGATGAACGGACACCAAGCTGGTCGCACGACGCGCGAGAGTATGGTGGTAAGAGACAAGCTGCGGTTTTGCCCGCGGCGCGCCGCGGTGATGCGAAGACCAACGGACCGCGCACGTGGCAACCCCGGGCCTGCGAGCGCTTTGCGCGCAGGCGGGGTGACTGGTGTGACCTGTGTGACATGCGTGACCACGCGTCCGCTCGTCTCGCTCGACCAGTCTCTTAGGTTATTGCAGCGATCATGCGTCGCAGGCACAGTCTATATTTCCCCGCATTTAGTCCGTAGAATATGGCTTAACGTGAGTTGATCAGGTCAAGAGACCGCCCGCGCGATTTCGACTTTTGACAAAGATTTAAGATGGATAATTGCAGGTTTTTGTGCGCCGTGTCGGGTTTGCAAAACCATTGATCACTGTCGATCCGTGTTCAAGTGACCTCAGAGAATCAGTGTGGACATGTGCGTACGCTCATCTATGTACCAAATCTGTTCTATAATTTTGGCAGAAATAACTTCGAGTGTGTGAGAAGTTGATGAGTGGGATGCGTCCTTAATTTGTGGTTAAAATCACATTTGACAAAACAACACTAATGTTATTCTAGGCTCGTTGCTTTCTCTTTCGTAAATGACGAATCAAGGAAGCGCCCTGTGATACTTCAAGTGACTCGATAGAGAACTCCTACTACATACCGTCTCACGCCCCAAGGTGCATTCTTGTCAGCCATGTACGCCACTAGAAGAGTGCGTAGTACCATGAGAACTGCTGACACTCTACCTGACTAGAGCTTCAAAAGCAAGCAACTGTGGCTTTTGTGGATGGCAGTGAACGGGCCTTTGCACTCGCCACGGAATGTCGGAGCGAGAGGCCACCGGGTCCAGGCTCGACTTGATGGGCGTTTTATGACGTAAAGTGGCCGTAAGAAGCAACTCCGGCTATATTCCATTGGCTTCGCTATGTTTTGGTCCCGTCGCTCGTTCGCTGGTAACCTTGGCCCGACGATAACGGTTGAGCTTCCTCTTGCCGGCACCTCGCGGGACCAATCATTGCTCGTGTAGAAAACTTTTGCCATTGGAGGAAGAGCTGTTCCGTCGGGCGGGGGAAGTTCTGGAATCGTCCTCAAGCTTGAGGCTCCTTAGTCAGACAATGAAAGGCACCGGCTCTTGCGCGTCGTCAGCCAAACGGCCTGCTGCACGCCGTTCCTTCTTGCCTATCAATCAGCAGGTACGCTACCGAGACAGACCAAGTCAGAGTATAAAAGCTGACTCTTTGTGCAGCAACGTTTTTCCTCTCTCTCCCCCCTCCCCCATTTTTTCTGGGCCTTCAGTTTTCTCTTTCTCTCTCTCTCTTTACGAACTTTTGACGTCTCTGGTATCTAAACATGCTCGCCCCTCCAAAACCCGCTGCAAACGAGTTGGCCTTGTCGCCTGCTCAGACCCTCGTCGATGGCAAAATCCCCCAACGCTACTCCGCTTTCAGGAGGTACCTGTCTGCTCGTCACCTTTTGTCTCGCCCAGTTCCTTGACGCGTTCAACAACTCGGCTTTATTCTCAGCCATCCCCTCGCTAGTTGAGGATCTCAACATGACTGAAGTAGCGAATGCGACGCTGGATTATCAGCGCATTCCAGTTGACATTCGCGTCTTTTCTGCTCATTGTAAGATAGTTTACCGCTGTTATCGCATTTCTTTTACTTATTTACATCCCAGAGCGGGCGAATCAGCGATGTCTATAATCCAAGTGAGCGGCTTGCGTTCGTGTTGTTCGACAATGGAGCTGTGCTTTTCACAAACCCTGACTAGAATATGGCTTTCGTCATTGGCGTGACCCTCCTTGGCTTCATCTCCATAGGAGGCGGATTCCGTGCGCGACAAAATCGTTCTCATAGTGCTGCGGGGCGTTGAAGTGGAATCGGTACATCTCTCTCACTTCTCAGCAAGGACCTCGTTTTACCTAAAACATTCTTCCAGCTGCTTCCCTTGACCATACCTTCTGCACTTACGCTATTGGTCGATGTCTTTCCCAGAGCCGACGGAGCAAGCCCGTACGTAAAGGTCATGGGTCTTCGAGCCTCATTCCAAGGCTAATATTACGTTCAATTTGTAGGTGCCATCGGTTTGTGTTCGGTGGTTGCGGGTGCTATTGGTAACGGTCAAGCGCGGCCGGAGCTCGGGGATCTTCGACACATGCTCATTAGACGCTCATCAATCGTAGTTCTGGGCTTAATTATTGGGGCGATCTTTGTCCAGTTACGTCGCCAACTGGTCATGGGTGTTCTGGTTTTGTCGCCATCCTCGCCATCCCCATCGGCGCTCTGTGCATGTTCCTCGCGCCTTCTCCTATTCGAGGCATCGACGAGCCGCAGTCCCGGCGGTGGAAACAACTCGACATGGTTTGGCGTGTCTATCCTCACAGGTAAGCCCCGCTCTCCTTTGAACCACATGCAAGTTTTATATTAAACCACGCGCACAGCGGCTCTCTGATCCTGTTCATCTTTGCTGTCAACGTCGGGCTCGACCGCCGGATGGGGGTCTGCCACGGTACTTGCACCTCTCATTATCTCCGTGTTTGGTGTTGCAGGTTTCTTCCTGTATGAGACAAGAATACCCCCGGCCACCGCTGCTGTAGTGAGTACCCATTGCGTCTTCCACTGTGCGATCCCCTAAATCTTTACGCCAGTCCACCTCGTACATGGTTCCTGCCGAACTTCTCTGTTTCTATTCGGTCTTGGCCCTCATGCCCTTCCTATGGTTTTGGGACGACCATCTTTACAATCATCACTGCGCTATGGCAAGAGGTCTATCAATGGTCCGTTATCTCGGTGGCCCTACCTGCGAATGTAAGCACCCCCCTTCCTCCTCAGCACTTCGTTGGTATCTTACCTTACATCTTTCAGGATTCCCATTGGTGTTCGCTCGCATTTCGCCACAAGTTTCAGCGGTCCTCCTGTCCAAACAAAATCAGCCCGAAATATGTCCTTCTCTTCGCCCAAGAGCCATTACTCGTCGTCGCGACTTGTCTTCTTGCGACTGCGGATCGCCGGACAAGTACTTACTCTCCGCATGTCCTTCCTGCCAATTCATTCATCTGGTAGCGCGGGAGTGCCATGTTGTCCTACAACGCACACCAAGTGAGTGCTTCGCTCCTCCATACACATACCAATAAAGGACCCACGACTCACTTTTGTACCCTAGAAATCGCACGAGTCGGCCGTGTGTGGGACCATTCGTACGATTGGCGGCAACCGTCGGCGCGATCTACAACGGCGCTACAGCGCTACCTACCGCGGTAGGTTTATACGACGGGCGACCTTATAAACGTGAGCTCAAAATCGAGCACACAAGAGCGTCAGAGAAAACTAACAACAACAATGAAGAAACTAAAGGTGTCGCCAGCCGGTCACTTGGTGGCGCGCGCGACACGCTGCCGAGTTTTGGTGTCCCTTCTCGTGCATCGATACGGTCTTCGAAAATAATGCTCGCTCCTAGTCTTGTTTACAAAACGTTGATGGCCACGGAGCACCGTGCACCCCCCGCCCGAGGATGTGGAGGCGAGCACGACGCGGCCGCTTGAAGGTCACAAGTTTCGCCCCGTCGACGAAGAAAAGCAGGCAGCAACGCTAGAGAAGCCTGTGGTGATCGAGGAGAAGACTTCTTCGGAAAAGACGGAGGACATCGTGAAGGGATGCCAGACTTTGGGGGCCGTCTTGTGGTCACTTAGCGACCAAACTGAGGGACATCGACGCGAAGAGCCCCTCAACGCGAGAATTGAGTTTCATGAGTCATGGCTTCACGATTTCCACGCTTTTAATGCTTTTCGCTCATATCTAATTTTGCGCGCTATATGCTCTCACTGATTTTTGTGTACAATTCTGGGTTTTATGGACTAGTTGGCTAGTATCAAAATTCCGAGCTTTCTTCACGCCTATCATTGCAGGTTAGATGTCGTAGCCATATAGACATATAGACTTAAAAGTAGTGTACACCATGCACATACTTGTATCCTTAGTAGTATACAATTCGATTCCATACATCCACTATGAGCACATACTGCCCTGATGGATACGGTAAAACCTGGTAAAACGCCCAACCACCGACGGACTCGGCGCTAGCGGTGCGCATCAACGCCACCAAGCCTTTTACGGGCGCTCACGATGCAGAATCCTGCGTGCATTCGAACCACCACGTCACTGATCGCCCTGCGATTTTTCTTCTTCAACAAGACACGCTCTTGAAATTGGACTCTTGACAAACACGAAACGCAGGCGATAATGGTTGAACGACCTTCGTTACTATGTTCTCCTTCCCAGAATTCAAAGGGGCGTGGCGCCTTCGGTCAGTCTTCGCCTCTTCGGACTCAAAGCTTGGCTTGAACCTTCTACAATCTCCTCCCAACGTTCCTGCCCTCTGTGTGAAAATCCTCGTGCCGTGCAGATTCTTGGTGAATAATTCGCACTTATGCTGCAATTGCATCATTGCCCACAGCTGTAAACTTGGTACGCGGTGGCGCGACCGGTGAATCTGAGGCATGTGCACACTTACTTACCGTGGATTTTTACACCTTCAGTGATGGCACGAAGCTCATAGCTGCTAGCTGCTTGAACGATCACAAGGCTTGTCGCTTTTTTGGTCACGACCTTATTAGCGTGAGAGAGCTATCTGACATAGCATGGGAAAAGAAATGATTGTGCAGGCAAGTGCTGTCAGGATTGCCCGCTTACGTGACCTGACGAGAACCTTCTTGGATCTTCGCAGCCCAATACCTTATCATATCGAATATACTCGGATCGATGGGTATCTCGCATCCAAGCGTGTCTCACATTCCCCAGATCGCTCCACTTCTGCCCCATACTCTTCACAATCGAGATGGACCCTCGCAAATATATGCGAATGCCATTTCCACCCGCTAGAGAGTCCAGACACAAGCGCTCTACAGTAGCACATTCACTGTGACCCCCTCTCGATGGGTCGCTCACCATTGTCGAGATGTTTGACTGGCAGGCAGAACAATTCGCCACATCATCCTGTGTACGAGTACGCGGAAGATGGGGGCTCCGTTGTTTCTCTCACATTTGCGGAGGTTCAGAGGGCTATATATCAAGGCGCAAGACTGGTTCGGGACGTGTTACTTTCGGCGGGCCCCAGCTCAAAGTGGAAAGAGACCCATAGTAGCAATTGTATCAAACGCAGGCGCGTACGACGACTTGGCTTTCCCTCATTTAATTGATACCAATGTGGGTACCAGATACCGTGACATATAATACGACGACATACGCAGTCATGAGAGCCTGCTTCGACTGTCTTTCCAATATCCCCACGCAATTCGGCTGCCGCCGTGGCTCATCTTCTTCAAGAAGTCCAAGTCGACCATATTTTAGTCGGACAAGAGCCTGCTATGCAAGAGCTGGTAGCTTCTGCATTTGACATCGTCAAGAACAACGTGACGGTCATCTGCCTTCAACCTCACCCATGCCCTCTGTTCGATGATCTCTATCGGCACAAATGGTGCCGCTCTGCTGATACTCCAGGTCCCTTACACCCAATGGCAAAAGAAAGATATCAGAGAAATCTCCATGATTCTTCATTCATCTGGTACTACAGTCAATCGACGTTGGTCAGGACCACGTTGTTGACTCGTCCTCGACAGGCTCTACGGCTTTCCCCAAACCAATCGGTTGGTCAAACTACGTACAAATAAGCAACGGACGTTGGCCTCGTAAGGCATTGAGTCGAATCTCTTGGTAATATGTACTAATAGCTCTATAACTCGTTAGACTACCATGAACGCGATATGACTGGTATGCGCATATCTTGCCATGCTACTCCAATGTACCATGGCTCTGGAGTTTCGACGACCTTCTGGACCGTACGTCTTGGTTTGCGTTTGGACAAATGATACAGCGCCCATTGACACGACATCAGGTCACAACAGGGGTAATATTGACAGCATTCAAACCTCGAATCCCCGCGACAAGGCCCACTCCAGAGCTTACATTACGCGAGGCAATCGCCACGTCAAGCAACCTCTTGGCGTGTGCGCCATTCATGCTCGAGGTTGGGCTTCAGATTTATGCAGCTGAATACAATACTCACGAATCATTGATTGCAGGAGTGGTCAAAAAATCCAGAAGACGTAGAGTGCATTGCACGAGACAAGGAAATAGTTGGCATTCAACGTTATGAATATGATCGATAGCTTAATAGGTACCAGATATTTGGAGGAGGGCCTCTTGCCCGAGAAGCCGGCGATCTCCTCGCCGCGAAGGGAGTCAACTTGTTCACATCGTATGGATGGTGAGTTCTTACTCGCAGAAATGACGTACCCTGTCGCTCACTCGTTTAGCACGGAGTTCGGATTGTTAAATTACATCTTACCGAGTGAGCACCCATCTATCTTCCCAGCACGTGCATGATAGGCATCTATCGTCTCCACAGAAAAGGGCCCAGGGTTGGACTGGGCTTACTTCAAATTCTCACCAAGGTGTAGAACCCACTTCGTCCCTCTTGGTGACGGTACATATAGATTAGTTCTAGTGGTATGACCGCTCTTCGCCCTGCTAAGTGAACCTGCGTTTTTTTATTAATCCCTTTTCTCACAGGCAAGTGATTATTCGACACCGTCAATCATGAATACCACAGTCGAAGGGGTTGGTGCGTACGACACAAACGACATACTGTCTCCACACCCTACGAAAGAAGGCCTGTGGAAGGTTGTAGGTAGAGATGACGAGCAGATAATGCACTCTACGGGGAAAAGGTATGCGATCATCACGATGATAGCTTGCGGACTGTACAAGCTGAGACCAAACGTTGCGTTTACAGACAAATCCGACGCCACTTGGCGAGTTTCGTCAATCTATGAACCGTCTACTTCTGCTAAAAACTTTTAGTCCAGAGTCTATGTTGCATCAAGACCCTCACATAGCGGCCGCAGTAATTTTTGGGCGTGGAAAGTTTCAGCCTGGCGTACTGGTAGACCCCAAACCCAAATATCGATTTGATTTGAGAGACGAGAAGAGGCTGGAGGTCTTCAGAAATCTTGTCTGGTACGTCTTTTTTTCTCCGGGTGTAAGCTGCGCTGACATCAGCTCAGGCCAACAATAGAAAAATTAAACCAATTTGCGCCACAACATTCTCGGATCTTCAAAGAGGTAATTACTAGGCTCATTTATGATGCCCTCTAGAGTCTTACATTCATTCTCAGATGATTATCGTGTCGTCGCCATCGAAACCTTTTACACACACCGCCAAAGGGACCGTACGTCGCCCTGCTGTAATTAGCGATTACAACCCGGAAATCGAAGCCCTCTATAAACAAGTCGAGGAAACGACTCAAGCACACCTACCTCCGCCTGTGTCTTGGTCTATCACCAATACGACGGACTTCGTTCACTCGGTCGTTCACCACGTCATGAACCGTCCCATGAACGACTCAGATGAACTCTTCCAAAATGGTTGCGATAGGTGTGCTGTGGGCATTGACTCATCGCGAAAGTTGGACGCTAATATCATGCCCAATGCAGTCTGCAAGCGACTGGATTCGCAATTCTATCTTACACGGGCTCCGCCAGACAACTCAGGTTGACACACGCTCACTTCCCGGAAACTTTGTCTATCAACACCCATCCATCAGAACTCTTGCGGCATTTGTGTCTGGGTGTGCTCTGTCAAGTACACAGAAGACGGATGAGCCAACCTTCTCAGAGAAGATCGATGTCATGCGGGCGATGTTGGACACATACACTAGCAACTTTCCTAAGCATATACCGAAGAGTCCACGGCCTCCAGAGAACGCGGTGATTATTACGGGAAACGACAGGCAGCCTAGGGTCGGCGATACTCGTGGCACTCGTTGAAGATCCCTATTTCCAGAAGGTGTATGCTGTCAACCGCAAGAGCAGCGCTTCACTAGAGGAGAGGCAGCGCCAGGTGCTAAGCCAGCGAGGGTATGACGCAGATCGCGTATTGAGCTCTAAGAAAGTCGTCCTTATCGAGACGAACATGGACGGAGAGCACTTCGGATTAAGTCCTAGCCTGTATACAGAGGTGATCTGGTTTCCTACTATTTATCACGCAATTCTCTGATATCGTTTTGTGATCCAGATGCGCGACTCGATCACACACATCATCCACAACGGTAACGGACAGTGTCTCCCCCTGTTAAAGGCATTGTTAAAAATCTCATTTAGCATGGCCTGTCGATTTCAATCTACCCCTTAGCTTCTTTGAGCCTAGCATCCGCACACTGCGAAATCTCGTTGATTTAGCAATGCTGTCCCCGTTCGCCTCTCCCCCGGCACTCTTATTCATCAGTTCCATCGGAGTTCTTCGCAGTACGTACTTGCTCGTCTGAGGCTCTTAAACAGCCGTTCACGACTTCTCTCACAGATGTCAACCGTTCGTATCCTATACCCGAACGGCCGGTGGAAGCTAGCGCGGCTGTTGGCATGGGCTATAGTGAATCCAAATGGATAGGCGAACAACTTCTCGAGAGAGCCAGTAATGCAATGCCAGGGGCTGACGCATCTTTGCGTGCGATCGCTCTACGACTTGGCCAAATTACCGGATCGTCCGGCAATGGAGCGTGGAATACTGCAGAGCATGTACCAGCCATGGTCAAATCAAGCAAATACATTGACTGCATGCCGGATCTTGATGCGGTACGCAACAAATTTGAGGTCAAATATTTAAAAACTCATACGCTGATAGGAGGTATCCTGGATACCTGTCGACGCCGCTGCTCGCGCGACGCTCGAGATAGTCCAGTCGCCCGGCGCATTCTCAACATATCATCTTGCCCACCCGCGCCCTGTACCCTGGCGTACACTATTTCGACCCATGGCCACCGCGTTGGGCATGAACCCTGCCTGGTACCGGATGTGGCTCTGGCGTCTCAGGCAGAGTCAAAAATGGTTCGAACGTGCAAGTCCGGAGCAAGAGATTGAGCAGATGAAGTTGAACCCCGCGCTCAAAATAATCGAATTCTTTGAGCAAGCAAACCCTGATGGTAAGGCCCCAACTGGCGCCTTCCAAGACGAGCACCACGCTGGAGGTCTCGTCCGAAATAAAGGAGATGCTCTGATGGAGACTAATGGTGCTCCTGAACCAGTAGGAAGGGCGCGAGAAGCCTTCTGTCTTCCCAGTCTCTCAGTTGCAGAAACAATTCGCGTTGCCCCGTCTTTGCGGGAGGAGAATCTACGCCAGTTGACAGTGGGACGACGCGATGAAATGGTTAGGTTACTGGAGATCGATCGGTTTCATTCAATGATGGAGGAATGCATGGTACAAAATCGTGATTTGACGAATCCTTCGCGCGATCCTTGTGTTGACAGCAAGTTAGTGGTACTAAATATCGTATTCATGTACCTCCCAACACATCTTCAAATGACAGTCACGGTACCTAAGCCTGTTTGACACCATTGGCTAGTGCAATTCTCTCCTCTCGTTCCATAGCAGCTAAAGCTATAGCAGCTCCTGGGCCTCCGCAGACAGTTATCATCGCCATGCGAATGATCCTGCTTCCTATGCCTACATTGCCCAGCGAATAGTTCGCTGCCGTACGGCAGTGGGTAAAAAAGACCGCCGCGGCGACCGTTAAGATAAACCAGTCGTGCCATAATAAAAGCCGAGCGCAATGGCGATACGACGCAATAGGCTCAGCGGGTAGCGTGATCGGTAGGTATGGGTGTAACCAAAAACGGCATGAAAACGTTTGCGAAAGAGCGGGATGGTTCAGTCGTAACGAGCGATGGTAGGAAGACCGTGAGATGTGACGCCGCAGACAAAAGGGCACAGGCTCCATAGCTACGCTTGAGCCAGACTAGGACGAGACGAGCTTCTTCCTCTTGGTTTCGTAGCTGTCTTAGACTCGGTCGAGGTAGTATTGACCTGTCCAAGTGCCGGAGGAAGTGCCATATGGCTGTGATATATATAGGGAAGGGTTGCCAAAGGGCAGATATGATCTGCACGCCATCGAGTGTGATTCTAGGCGGAGGGAATACTAGGGCTAGCGAGGGAACCATATATCCAAAGATGACGGCCAAGAAGATGGTACGGACGCGGGGTGATAGTGCGTCAGGCTGTAGGAAATTTGGGGTATTGGGCACGCTTAGGACGTGTGAAGCAAGCAGGCACGGCAGTACTACGCCCGCTGTCAAGAGCTGGGCCAGCAAGCATGTGAAAGTGTTCCTTGATTAGAGTGTTGTGAGCAGGGTTCCGATTGCTGCACCTTGTATATATACTGCTGAATGTTCAACTCACGATTTGATGAGACCAGATTTAGCTCTTCCTGCCTCCCAATATGCAAAGACTAGGAGTGTACAAAGCTGCGGCAAAAACCACAAACAGAACTGGTGGGTTGCTTCATCGTTTCCCGTCGACGGCGGCCGCAAAGAAACCTCCGTAAGACGCAAGTATCAGGTCCAATGGTACAATTCCCGTATAAATCCTGCGAAGAGGCAAGCCATCTGGATAGTAACCTGTCAGCCACGCGTTATGAGCAGCAGGCATAAGGACCGCTGAAGATGGTGGGATAACGAATATCAATATAATCGCAGCGAAGGCGAGCAGGCGTAGGATGTCCACGACGAGGGGATTCCGCGTCATATCAGGTTGAGGGAATTCCACAGAGGGTAGAATAGTTCGGACTAGATTCGGCTTCCTTATATACATTCTTGTCGTACGAGATGAATTTCTCTGTAGTTATGGCAAAACGTGTTGGGCCCATAACTCATTCATTTGATTTTCAAGCTTTAAGCTCAGGCCTACTAGTGAGTATGTGTCCTTATAGGTCGGATTGGTCAGTCATACTGACGCAAATTGACGAGAATACCAAACCCGTGTCCCAGAGATGGAAACGTACTGCACACGTTCCCACACACAGAAAGGATGCGAGGACAGGCGAGGACGTGGTCGGAGACCAGCGAGCAGAGGGCGCTAACTGAAAGTTGCCCACTATTTCGGCGGAAGCGCCAGGGACTTGTCTCTTCCTGATCTCCTCCATCCTCACTGGCTTACTCCCTTTTTCACGACCCTTCCACCATGTCTAATGGCTCATATAATCCATACACTAAGGCTCCACCCATCTCTAAGGGCGGTCCGTCTACCAGCGAGAAGCGTTATATGGGATTCCTCCCTCGTCACGTTAACTCAGCACAAGTCACAAAAGCAATGGTCGGTGTTCTCTATCCCATCCTCATTCCCGCTGTCTCATTGTACATAGGAAGGGATGTCAATCCGTTCACGAAGCAGCCACACTCGGCTCAGTACAAGAAAATCTTGGGTGATCGTAAGAAGCTGCCGGTGTTTTGGGTCAAATGCAGGAGTTTTACGATATGGTGAGTGGTCTGAATGATTGCTCGTGGAGGGGAGGTCAGAGTCTGCTTCAGGCGCACGACACCCCCGGGTCAAGGCGAACGTAGCTAACTTCCGAGAAAGTTCAACAAAAACCAGATCCTTGTCATGGTCGGCGAGACTGGTTCGGGAAAGACAACACAGTACGGCTTTAGTGGTTTGCTCCCTCTATGTGTACACATACTCATAATGGGCACCTAGGATCCCGCAGTTTGTCTGCTATTTCGATCTTCCTCACACAAACGGAAGGGCAAGATGTCGCATGTACGCAGCCTCGGCGAGTGGCCGCAATGTCGGTAGCGAAGCAAGCCGTGTTGCGGATGAGATGGATGGTGCGCCTAATCAATTAGCTGTCGTATGCGCCAGATACTAACCTCGTGCTTCAGTACCACTCGGCAAGCAGGTTGGGTACTCCATCCGTTTCGAAGACATGACGGAGTCGGGGACAACATTCATGAAATACATGACCGACGGTATGCTGTTGCGAGAAGCAATGAACGACCCAGACTTGCAGCGGTATTCGACTATCATCCTTGACGAAGCACACGAGCGTACCCTTGCCACCGATATCCTCATGGGCCTGCTCAAGAACCTCGCAAAACGCCGCTCTGATCTCAAAATCATTGTGATGTCTGCTACTCTGGACGCCCTCAAGTTCCAAAAATACTTCTCCATAGTACCCGGCGAGCATGCACCACTCTTCAAAGTACCTGGTCGAACGCACCCCGTCGAGGTCTTTTACACCCAGGAGCCAGAGCCAGACTATGTTGAGGCTGCCATCCGCACTGTATTAATGATCCACCGCGCAGAAGACCCGGGTGATATTCTACTATTCCTCACGGGTGAAGAGGAGATTGAGGACGCCTGTCGAAAAATCAAGCTCGAAGCGGATGACCTCACGAACCAAGACCCTGACTCCGTCGGTCCCCTCATATGTATCCCCCTATACTCCTCTTTGCCGCCTCAGCAGCAGCAGCGTATCTTCGACGCCGCTCCCGCCTGCCCGTGTTTCTGGTGGACCACCTGGCCGCAAAGTTGTCGTGTCCACCAACATCGCGGGAGACATCTCTCACCATCGACGGTATAGTCTATGTTGTCGACCCTGGGTTCTCGAAACAGAAGGTGTATAACCCTCGTATCCGGGTCGAGTCCCTCCTCGTCTCCCCTATTTCCAAAGCCTCTGCCCAACAGCGTGCTGGTCGTGCCGGTCGTACCAAGCCCGGAAAGTGCTTCCGACTCTACACAGAGAAGGACTTCATGACGGAGCTGGAGGAGCAGACACACCCCGAAATTCTGCGTAGCAACTTGGCGAACACAGTGCTCGAGTTGGTTAAACTGGGCATCAAGGTGAGCTCATAATTTCCATCACTGCAAAAGGAGGCCATGCTCAATTTGGTCTCGTCTAGGATCTCGTCCGTTTCGACTATGTCGATGCTCCCGCGCCGGAGACGCTCATGCGTGCTCTGGAGCTTCTGAACTACCTGGCTGCTCTAGATGACGACGGTAGTTTGACCCCATTGGGTGCTATGATGGCCGAGTTCCCTCTTGACCCACAGGTAAGAGTAGTTTGTTGAGTCTATGTTCGCCCACTGACCATGGTTATTCATAGATGGCGAAGATGCTCATCGTCAGCCCAGAGTTCCAGTGCAGCAACGAAATTCTTACAATTGTCGCTATGCTTTCTGGTTAGTTCAATTTGTAAAACTGAACGCGCATCGTACTCATTGCACGTTCAGTACCCAATGTTTGGATTCGTCCCCCAAACCAACGGAAAGAAGCAGATGCAGCAAAACAATTGTTCACCGTCCCTGATGGTGACCATCTAACGATGCTGAACGTGTTCAATCACTACCAACAAAGTGAGTGCCCATGTTGAAATACTATGACCCACGACTCACAGAGACACATAGACAAGCACGACAAGAACTGGGCGTGGACGAACTATCTATCGACTCGGGCCCTACTCCAGGCGGAGATGTTCGCGCGCAGCTGCAGCGTAACATGGAACGTTTCGAGATCGGACCTCGTGTCGACGCATGACGAGCGCAAGCTATACACCAATGTGCGCAAGGCGCTCGTATGCGGCTACTTCATGCAGGTCGCACACAAGGAAGGCGAGAAGAACGCATATCTAACGGTCAAGGACAACCAGGTGGTGAGCCTCCACCCGTCGTGCGGACTCGACACTTCACCCGATTGGGTCATCTTCAACGAGTTTGTCCTCACGACCAGGCCCGTACATCCGCACTGTGACCATCGTGCAGCCCGAGTGGTCAGTACCTTCTCCTCGCTTTGCTACAACATGTGTTAATTGGCAAATATGATAGGTTATTGGAATATGCCCAAAGCTACTTTAAACCTCAATGAGTTCAAGGATAGTGAGACGAAGCGTGCGCTGGTGAGAGTAGCGAACAAACGGTCGGGCAAGCGTGATTTGCCCGATGAAGGCCGGAAGAACAAGAAACAGAAGCGGTAGACACTGGCCCCTGTTGAACCCGCTGTATCTTTATCTCGTGGTCGTTTGGCTTGGTGTATGCGGCTTATTTTAGACATGATAATGCAGACGAGTGTACCGTGTCCTCTGGCACTCGTGCAGGGAGTCCACGAAATCGCACAGTATCTGCGTATTTGATCGCAAGTAACTACAATGCGCGGATCGAACAGACAAAGAATAAGCCGCTATCTGTCGTGGGATCCGTTGTAAGCTCAACAGATCGTACCGTCCTCAACTCAGAAGCCAAGCCCGACAACAGAGGGTGCGCGAAGTAACGGGCTAACTGTTTCTAAATGGGCCCCGCCAAACTTTAGACGCTAACTGCGGTCAACTGCGCGCCTAACGTGACGCTTTAACCGTTCGACTCTCCCCACTGGCACCGTAGTACGCAAGATGTTCGAACTGTGATGCTTTGCGCATCGTGCGAGGATAGAAATCCAGTATATACACTTGATATTTATGCACATAATTCGTATACACAGAAACTCATTGTTGAATGCGACCGAAAACGTGACTTAAGTGTGACAGGTCAACAAACGACAATTTGAGGCGCCTTGTGACACTGTGAGATAGCCATTTAGGTCGAAATTGTACGGTAGTATATATTTCTTCCCCTGTTATAAGTCTGTGCTATTGGTTTCAGATTAGAGTCGGGGAATCGGTGTCTCGCGCACAGCCGACGACCCCATTACAGTAAGTAACGTCCCGTAACTTTGTCACGACAAAGTTACGGAACGTTAGCTTTTCCCGTTAGATTGTGAAACATCCCGACAACAGCACCAATTGCAGCACCAATGCCGCCAAAAATACTGCGGATAGGAATACCCTTCATTCCTGCCCTCTGGAAGAAGGCGAACCAGCTCTGTTTACTGACAGCAGCGCCCCAAAATCGGCTCTGTGCCCAGGCCGCTGCTGAGCCTGCGAAAGGATGGCTAGCATTAGCAAGACTTGCGTAGTGGCACGGGTTTACTCGCCTTTGACGGGCCCAGACGGCCCGAAACCGAAGACGCTAAGGAACGGACGCAAGATCCACGACTCTGGAATCAGGAGTGCAGTCGCAGTGAAAATCAAGACGTTGAATAAGACAGGGTGTTGTTCGATTAGGTCACCTACCGGTCCAAATGATCAGAGATGGTTTAGTCGTATATCTCACAGGATTTTGCAGACACATACCGGTTACCGTCATAAGCTTCTCCACAAGTGGCTTCAGCCGTTCGAATACCTCTCGCAACTTCTCCTCCGAGTCTACTGATACACCGCGTTCCATGGCAAATCGAAGGAGTGCTTCTTCAGTCTTATCAAGGACGGATGACACCATACGCTGCCGCTCTTCATGGGACGGTGCCTGGTCAGAAGGGGGGAAGGTGTTCTTCACGTATTCGAGGATAGTGTCGAAAACATGTTCGAGTTCCTTCGAAATGTCGTCGAGTGACATACCATTCTCGGTAAGCTCGGACAGGTGCACGCGGAGCTCGCCGGAGGTGGCGACGACGGCGTGAAATGTGTTCTTGAACTCATTCACTTTTTCGGCCACCATTTTTTCTTGGGCAACTTGAGTGAGAGCCGCGTCCGCTGCGTTGAACATTTCGCGCGCCGAGCCTACGATTAGGTCCCAAGAAGTTAACTTGCTGGCACTTGTCGCGACCTCCTCCGCTTTGCTGAACACTCCTGCGCAAACGTAAGAACACCTCGCCACACAATGCGCTCAAGACGCTTTACCGAACTTGACGCTTTGAGATAACGGTTGTGAGAACACCTTCCGGAGACTAAAGGCCTATCGTCAGATAGCGATTTGCCACGATATAAAGCATACAGCACGTACGTTGTGGCCGGGTCACGGTTGTTTTGCAACGGTACGGCGTTCTGGGTTGCAAAGATGTTCGGAACAAACACACATAACAGGAATAATACGGCTGCAATTATTCTAACAAAGGGTCTGCCCGAGTACATGATGGGACGGGGGGAGGGGAAGGGGGGAAGGAAAAAGCATTGCGGACAGGTGAGTGGTTTATATGTGGAATGCACAAGAAGAACGCTGTCAAGAATGGTCACATTGAGGACAAGAGCCGCCTTCTTTGATACCTCGATGCCCATCATGGGTAATGCCTTAACGGTTTGTGTAACGTTTAGGGTTTATGTGGCTACTGCACTTCCATTATGTTCCATATGATGCGCGTACCTATATAAATCAAAGCGCAGCCAGAACCACACGCAACCACTTCATACTCGTGAGCGGCGAAAGGCGGTGCTGGTAGGGTTTTACCAGCTTTGTGCGATGTCACACCATGTGAGCTCCCGCATCCAATACTACAAGGACGTAGCCTTAGTAGCGACATCTAGGAACGTTGAAACAGCATTACACGAGTATATCCCAACGGTTATTTGTACTCAAGGACAAAATCTTTAGGCGCCTGCGGTGTGTACTCTCTTGATCGACCGACACTTTCTCGGATGCTTCAAAGAACTCAATGTCCTCGTCGTCTATGTCTCCAACATCGGGTGGGGGCCAGGCCGTGTTCAAAATCATCCACACCGTCGCACTTATGCAAAATCCAAGGGGCCAGGATAGGTAAAAGATGTGTCTGGGAGCAATCGATGAGCCAACGAGTTGGTGTATTAGGGTTCATACTACGCACGTCCAGGCCGTGGGTACTTGGACGGCATCGGGCGTCACTGCCCCTGCGAACCCAGGAAGATTCGGCCACAAGCCCTGCAGCGCCGAGTCCACTTCACGATTCAGAGATCGAGGTGAGCGTACGTACCAAGATCCATGCAACGGGGGCCCTCCAATTGAGCCCGCGCCAGAACCTGAGGCTAGTCAGTAAAACTGCCTCGCCCACGAAAGATGAGACCCGTACCAGTAGCTACTAGAGGAATCAGGGGTAAATAGGTGTGACAGCTTAAGCCGTCGACCACGCAAAAGAAGTGATAATCAGCCTAGTAAGCTCATGAGCGCGTGATGTTGGCTTCCGCAGCCATCGTTCATACCACCATGATGCCGGTCAGAGGTCCAAGAAAGACTCCGTAAGATGACATCGCGGAGATGAAGGTGTTTTGCAGTCTAATAGACATTAGCTGGGTTATCACTGATGCAAAGATTGGGCCATTTACGTTGAGTATACGCCAAGGATTGATACATATGCCTATTGCTGCGATCACGATCAAACGAGCCTCGACGGATATTCAAGTACTTGGGGAATAGAGCGGCAAGATCCATGCCACCAACGACACCGCACGCCACGACCTGATCAAAAACAGATGTCAGCTTCACTGTGGCCAGAACGCAGTTCAAGTTACTGACAGTCACTGAGACCTGTGAGGCGACAAACGCGAGAGATGCGAAGAATACCGCTGCACGGGCACCTGGACCACTATGCCTTTGGACCGCGGCGAGGAGATCGTATAGTTTCCTGATAACTTCGTTAACTGAGAATATATTACATCGAGCACCGGAATGCGGACCATAGGAGAGGTTCGTCAGGATAGAAGCCGCGAGCGCATGAGGTGGCCACAATGCCTAGAATATTCGATCCAAGTAGGCACACTGGGATGGCGAAGATCTGGCCCCAGAGCTGGTCCCCGGACTTGACGGCGTACCGAGAAAAGTCTGGGGATAGTCTCAGCTTCGTATTCACAGAAACTGACTCAGACTCTACACACCACTTTGGTACAGGATCTGCAGGCGTAATGCGTCAAGATTTGAAGAAAAACTAAGGTGTGAGGCACTTACTCCTCCAGACCAAGCGCCGATCCCGCTCGTAATGCATCGCATCATAACCCATCCAAGTTGTGAGCCTTGAAGTTTGCCCACCCCGTATACAGACTCGGGGTTATTAAAAAGAGGGCCTCCGTTTCCCCTTGCTTCACGATTGCCCAGATAAAGATGCTGAATGCAGCGATGATTGCTGCAAACGCCGAAACTACGGCCGGTAAGCGATATCTAAGTGTAACGTGAGCGTACGTAAAGACGAGAATTTTGGTGTAGAAACTCGCCTTTCTGGCTTCATGCAGAAAACGGGTATGCAAAGCACGTAAAACACAATGAAAGCAACTGTAGATAGGGTGAGAGGTTATCGCAACGTATGGGCGTGGATAGGGGCTAACCGAAATCATTGGTTTCCATGCCTATGTCTTCAGGGAAGTGGTTCTTCATGTTGTAGAAGCTCGCTGCGACGTTCCTTAAGATTAAAGCAGAAGTAGCTGTGACCAGCGGACTCACGCCATAGCGAACCGATGAGCACCTTGACCATCTGACCTCCATACCTGAATAGTGCAAGGATGAGCAGACTAATAGAGACAGTGGTAGTAGATACATACCACGACTGGACACCTTGCCATACACAGGAGAGGATGATACGATTCAAAAGCGTGAACCATGCGCCTCGCCTAGCACAAAATCATTAGCTGTCTACGCATTCAACATGATGTTACTTACACGCCCCAGCTGGCCCTGTTAATAATTGCCTAGGTTCGCGCACAATCAGCTCGTACTCGAGATCCCATATTTGACGAGTACTTACAAATGGTATGTGCCATTTCCCTCCTCCGTGGCCATTCACTACAAGAGCAATGGCGATACTGGAGTACGTCAATCAGTATATGATCTCAATGATCTCAACTTGTAGGTGCATACGCGATAGTGCTGATTGCGTTAACTGCAAAGGAAGTACTTTGAAGTCAAGCCGTACGAGCATCAATGTCTGAGTCTCACCAGCGATAGCCTGTCCGACAGTCAGCCCAAGAGCCACTGTTCCATAATCTCATTAATTGCTGCGGAGTAGGGAGGGATCTGATTTTCGTACAGGATGCTGCTGCTCCAGACCACTCCGCGATGTTAATCGCTGTTTCAAACAGTTTAGCTCGCACATCTTTCGGCGTTGACGCGGCTGCGACTTGCCTGTTGATATCCAAAAGAACGTGAACGTTGACTTGGTCCATGTCCTCCTCGACCTGGGTAACGGCAGAATGTCCTCGTTGCTGTACGGGGTCGAGTGCGAAGTGGTGACGACCTGAGCCATCTCCTGAGAGGGAGGGGAGATTAGATTAGATCAAGACGCTTCGACCGAGGCCCGCCCCCCCAGGCGCGCTCGGCTTTATACGCTGGGGCTCACCTGCAAATTTCTCAGTCCTGACTCATTTCTTCGCATCCTTGGCCTGTGTGCGTCGACTCAGTGAGCACTTTGCTTGGGGATTCGAAGCGGTCGGAATCAGAAGCCCCAAGATACCTGCATGCACTTAAGAGCACTCAAGTGGCCCAAGCTGGCGCGACGGCGCTCCTAACTCACTCCGCGAACCGGTTTATCTCCAACTTTAAATCCGCGTTAGCAGATACACAGTACAGAATCAGTCTTTGGAAGTACATGATAAGCGCACAGACAAAGTTGCAACAGTGAAAAGTGGAATATCAAGGAGATGAGCTCTGATTACAGCCCGACGTGTTTCGCGGCTTGCCGCCGCAAGTACCTACACTACCACAGGAGCCTGCGCCTTCCTTGCACAAGGCCCTTCTCTGTCGAACAACAGCTATCGTTAATTATGAGGCAGTAGTAATGATGACTTGCCCACCCGAAATGCAGATCTATCAGGACGTCCTCAGAAGTACGATTCGGACCAGGTGCAGGACGTTGTCGGTAGGCCCATATGGATCGGAATCTTTCCCAATCTTACATACGATATCAACAACAGATAACGAGATGTCAACCTTCATGACATACCTGCGTAGCTCATCGGCTTGCCCCCAAGCTCACGGTACTCGCGGAAGTAATCGACTTCTTCGTCGTGTCCCCTCAAGAGAGGCACATCAATGCGAATATCCGGCAGGAATTTCACGAAAATAGTGGATGCCTAATCGTAGGTGCCTGAAACGGATTTGAGTCAGGCCTCATTTTTCGTCGCTGTGGTTAATACGGACGGGCTTACCGACGTTGATCCTCAGGGGGTTCCGCAACTGTGAGGGTTGACCTGGATGAGACTTGATTGTGTTCGGCGTGAGAGGATAACGAGCATACCTCGATGAAAAGCGGCTTTCAATCGACCCGCTGTGATATATACTCCATTGCCGCGCCCCAAGTTGACCAGGATTGCGCCTGGCTTTGGGCGAATCCAAGCCCACTTACCTTCCGGTGTCAGTACCTGCAGGGCCGATATCGGCTGTGAAACTATCCATTGCGTCAACCGCGCATGCTTGAATGCACCGGGGGCTTTGACATACAGTTCAGCGTGAGAGTGCCTCTGTGCAAGCAATGGTAAGCAGAAGACTATGGCGCACAAAAGTTTGACCGTTTGCGTACATGTCAGCATGGCTTCTCATCCAGAGCCTCTCCGGCCTCTTCTGCATATCTCTCCTCACAAGGAGGACCTTGACCAGGTGAGAACGCCATGCGGCCCACGGTATCCCCGAGAAGACTCACGATAGAGATGGAAGCGAAAGTGGTCCTGGCTATGATTCCATGGAACCGGTTCGTCTGTTGGCACACGAAGTGCTCCGTCATCGTCGTATCCGCCTTGATGATGAAGGTTCCATAACCTGTGTGAAGTTCATATGGGAAGTCGGCGCAGATCATGAGATGTAACGCACGTATTACATGATAAACCGAGGCCCAAGGAAAGGATGTAGAGCATTTTGCTGACGACAACATAGTGACAGACCTGCGACCAAAGGTGTGAAAATAAGTCGTAGTGAGCAGGGGCAGCACGTACCTCCATGAACCTCCTATACTCATTCAGATATTGCCGCGTTGCTTGCGGCATTCGGGCCTCGTGCATAGTCTCAGGATAAAAGTTGAAGCTCTACACAAGCATTCAGGGCGAGTAGTCAAGCTTCAAGTCTAGGCGAGAAGTTATACTTCATTCAGATCCTGCGTCCCGTCTGGGACGGTTATAGTAACCTTTGGGCTGTCGAGGATTTAGTTCCAGGTAGATCTGGCGTCCCACAAGAGCCACGTACCTTGTAGCCTGCCCAGCTACCCTCCTCCTTGATCTTCGCGATGTATTCGATCTTTTCCTCCTCGTCCACCTCTGAGTCGTCAAAGAAAATAGACGCGATGTCGTATTGCCGTTGGATGTCATTTTCACTGAGTCCATATCCGATGGCATACACGAATCCGAGACCTTCACTGAAAGCCTTCAACGCTCGGGATACTGCGTCGTCCAGAAGCTTCTTTTGCTGAGATCCGAGTGACTTGGGGTCAGCTTTGAGGTCGACAATGGAGAGATCTATGGTCTCGATGTCCGCGTAGCTATCTGGTGATGTAAGTCCCAGGAGGGCGTGTTTTATATGGACAAAGCATACCGTCCGAGAGCAGCTGTGTCTCCTCCGGGAAAGTCCACTTCGGCTGCCCTACAGTTTTTGAAGAGTTGGGGACGTCGGTAGAATGCATTACTCTGAGCAGCGACAATAAGGTCTGTGACGAGGTTTCAGTGCGACAGAGCTGGAACGTTTGAGTCTGGTCATGGTCCTGTGTGAATTTAGAACATGCCAGCGGGCCCCAAGGTTTGATACTGCGCGGTCACAGTGGCTCACACATCTTCACCACGGAACCCTACACGCGTCCGTACTAGGGTCCTAAGGAGGGAATATTGGCATCAAACGCAAATGCCTACTGCGCGCACTATCACTCGACCCATATAACTGACAATCGCAGCATTGACGGCTCATTAGCATTTTGATTGGAGGCAATTCTGCGACCGGGAGCATAGCTGTGAGCTTGTTGGTCAGAATTGTCGTTGGCGCTAAGGCTTGATAGCACTCACCCGTAGAGAAAGAAAGTCGAAAAGCTTGTACACGGCGTTCGACAATGTTAGCGATCGTCACACTGCGGTACAGTGTAGCATCAGTCAGAACGGCGAAGCTAATTGTGGACACGCCGCCTCAAGTGTGATAGACACGTTAATTGGCTAGTTATTGAAACCGTGATCGGTAATTTCTTCAGCACAAGCTTCGACTCTGGCCGTGTAAGCTGTTTTCGGATGTATATGGAGGGGCTCGGAAAAGTTCACTACCCAGCGCGAGCACGACGATGATTGCTCTCAAGAGTTGGGCGCTTCCTCCGTGCCCGGTTCTCGCGTGGGAGTGATTTGGCGTCTAATACTGCATCTGATTTGGTAAGCGTAGTGGTTCAACTTCGCCTAGTAGCAAGCGGACACATCCTTCTAACACCTTTTGGGGTCAGCTCATACAGGTCGCATGAAGCACCAGCAAAGCTCTCGAACCCTTACATTTTCGTTGAAAGTGGCAGGAGAATTATGGAAAAAAATTCTCCCACCGAGGCCAAGTTTCACCCACTGTTCCAACCCGGTTCTTCCCGCTGCGTCAAGGCAGAGAAACTTGGAAGGCGCGAGGCCTAGACCCAGCGCGAGGGAGTCTGCTTTGAACGGAACCCCAGATTTCATTCTGAGTACCAGGGTTTCTCTCGACATAATTAGACCCATGAGGTAGGTCCAGTTCTTGAATGTGTCAAACCTACTGATGAATGTATCAAGAATGGAGGGTTTACCGCGAGAGCTCCATCAGTGAACCCCATAATTATGTGGAGGAGTCAAGAAAAAAGGATGTCTTATACGCTGGCTCCGTAATTCTTCGGCGTTGTCAAGGTCTTTTATGACCGGCGGCGACAGAATCGCGGGTTGCCAGGCTAGCTCTGAGGCATGGAGGATGTTCCAAAGCGGGGACACATATCATGTTGAGACGGTAACACCAGTCGGTGGCGACTACCCAGATTCCTTAATCTGGCGGAACTTTCGATGCGCGTCGAGCGACAAACATGCAATCCTGGGCGTGCTCCGAGTCGCGTTTGGGCCCGCGAGGTTCATCACGTGACGGTCAAGGACCGGGGTCCGTTGAAGGTAAGCGGCCATTACGATGAGTCTGAGCCATTTAATTATCGACATTGAAAGGTTCGGCTTGTTTTACGCTCTGACCATGCGCGGACGCCAGCGTTAAATGCTTCTGTGCAGGATCACCGCGTCACGTAGGTTGACGTAACGATTTCGCGATATCTACTATGATCGACCGACGAGCATCCAAGAACTTAAAGTAGTCTCGTGCTCAGAGGTAGGTTTTACGCAGGAAGTTAGTAGCAATTGCAGCCTTTCTACAGGCTCTGCGGTAAACGTTTGGATATTATTGCACTAACTCTAATTTCTTGCTAATTTCCCTTTAGACATCTAGGGCACCATCACATACCTAGTCACATTTCTCTCCGCCTAACTACAATATATTAGGACGCCAATACAGGAAGGTATATAAGTACCGATGTATCAGCTGGCGGGTAATGTCACTGGGCACTCCGGATGGCGATTCAATGGGACCTTGTCAACTCTGAATAGTAGAAGACCTTCCAAACTAGGACGTAGTGTGGCGCCTACGAGTTGACCTCTGCCACTTGGCATCCGCGCTCACCGTATCATCGCTGCCATCTCTATGAGCCTCTCGCAATGTACGTGCCGACTCCACTTTCACATTGTATACTTAGGCTACTCTGAAAATATATCCTGGCTATCTAAATGAATCAATACAGTGCTAGGCGTTGTTCGCTGACACTTCAGTGACAGACCGTGGGCGTGCGTGCCTTGGATTAAAGGGGATCCTCCATGCGCTCGCACAATGCATCAAGAGTCTGTCGAACAGATGGAAATCTTGATCCACTTAGCGGAAGCTAATTACACGACGTACGCCAACTATGAGCGTGTGCGTCGTTTTAGCCAGGTCATCCTCCTTATATTGACTCGCGAGGCGTTAACGCGTTGACGCGCACAGGTCGTTTGAATCGCGAACACATACGATACACTGCGAATTGTTATGTTGACTATATGCAGAATAGTATCGCTACGCCCATGGACACTTTCTGCAAGAGACCTTTGCGAGTTCTAGCACAACCAATAGGAGATGGCTTAGGAGTTCTACTATTGTGTATCCTGATCCCAATCAGTGATGAGTACGCTCCTGTCTCTCGACTTTTGAGATTGAATAACTATACCAACTCTAACCACTCCAATCTTTCAACAGGTGCATGGAAACAACATTGTTAGCCAGCTTCGCCTTTTCATTTCGCCATAGTGTGCACAGATCTCATTCAAGGCGTATGCACCGAAAGTGGTCACGCCATCTTTATTCTCCACTCGGTCCTCCTACTATCCCGCTCACATGAACATGGATAGTCTCTATCAGGACTAGGACACGATATGACATCGCTTGGGGATAGCAGAACGACCACGAGACAACGGTGCCATGGCCAAACATGCACCAAACAGGGTCTACCAGGAGGATAAAAGGCGTCGAGCAGGACTGTACGGTCTCAACAGCCTCCCATACTTCTGAACAGCGATAGCCCTAGTGCGTGTTCTTTCTTCAGACGTCATGGTGTTACTCAGAGTCGTTTAACTTTGACAGCCCAATACTTAAGTCTTACCACAACCCGCAGTAGTAGCGCAACATGTCTCCAGACCCCTCCGGTACGTCTCTACCATCTCGCAGGCTAAGCAACTGATTCTGATTGATCACCAGCACTCAACTCTAGTACGTATAGCACAGGCCACGGGGCGTCCTGATCATTGGTGAAAGGACTACGCTGACACCGGTCGTTCAGACTTCCCCGGCTTCTTCGACGTGGCCAAAGAGGTCAATACCGAACGACCAAGAGCTGCTCAACGAGGTCGACGAGGTCGCACAGTTCACCGATCCTAAGAGCGGCGAAGAGCGCGCCCAGCTCAAGATCTCGACCACCGGAGACAAGCTGTACTGGATCCTGAGGAACCTGGACGGCGAGGAGGCCTCCTACGCCGGCAACGGCGGTGCCAACAGGCGCAGGGGTACCGCCAACACCTTTGGCCCTCCCATCGAGAAGAGCGTCCACTGGAGGCACCTACGAGATCAACATCGTCGACTCTTCATCCATCACGCTGCGTCTTTTCAATAAGGAGGGTGGACTTTACCGTAGCTGGGATGGCAGGGTGGCAAGGTTTCCTCTGCTCTCCGATGGCACCTTCACAGGCAACTGGTCTTAAATACGTACGCACGAAGCTTATAAAAACATTTTACAATTATTCACTCTGATTTTAGGGTCTTCGACGACAGCCATCAAGCGCGCTCTTGTCCCGGAAAACAACTCTGCCTCATGCTCTACTATGTACTATACAAGTGTCTCAGAAGTCTCAGCATGGCCAGAATTGAATGCTTATGTTCGCGAGCTATGCTTGCCTCGATTTGAACAACACAGATGAAGCGGGTAAACTCACCGTAAGATCATCTTCGAACCGTTTTTGAGGTGTTGCCGATGGGACTCTCCCGCCATTTCGCTAGAACTACCGTTGTCCGAGTCAATTCAATCCGGTGTCAGCCAACCATCCAAAAGCAATCGCATGGAAAATGACTTGTCCTTACTTACGCACCAAGCGCACAACGGGGTAACATACCCCGCACCGCCACAGTATGTCTCAGCGACACACCGCCCACCCCGAACCCACTCAGCCCCCTAACCCCGTTCCCATCCGTCGATCGCGCCGCGGGGTATCGAATCACCAGAGGACATCGCCTGGTCGCCAACGAAGGCCTTGACGTAGCTGCCTTCGCGATACATCTCTGGCTATGATCGACCGACGCGCATCCATGGAGCAGCAGCAACAAGCTCCGGCCGCGGTGACGTCTTCATCAAAACGCGGGAGTAGCCTTCAATACCAATTGCGAGAACTATGTATGTCGCGGGAAGAGATCGTCGGAGCTCCGCTGGAAAAAGGCAGGTGAGGATCCGTTGGTGAAGGTTATGGTTTTTGTGTTGCGTGAGATCTTCGTTGGATGTGCGCGAGGTTTTTGCGTAAGACTATTGGGGAAGTTTGGTCCGAAGTACCCGGGACTGCATACGAAAGCATCCGACATTGCAAAGGCACACCAGCGAGGAAGTTTGCGGGAAAACATGATCATTGCATTGGATCGACACCGTGGTTGATTACAGGAGAAATGATATGCACAAGACAGCGGGTTAAGATGATGTGATACGGAGATACATAGGCTGAAACAGAAGGGTGATATGGCTACGAGGTGATTGACACTTACAGTGGTGTGAGCGACAAGGCGGGACGAGAGCAGAGGAGCACCATGCGAAAAAAAGGGGAGAGTATTACAAAAGGAAGAAAAAAGAGTCAAGGTAATACGAACACGAAGACGAACGCCTGTTTACGGACGCCACTGCGCCTTGGAGACAGAGGGAGCCTGGTACGACGCCTCGAGGAAACTTCGCGACGGGGACCTTCGCACTTGGGAGCGGTGTACTCGACCGAGCGCATGCACGCTGAGACGCGGCGAACGCAAGCTCACGGCCCTTCTCAAGCAGCGAGGCGCCTCGAGCTCGTGCTTGCTGGACGTCGCGTTCGCAACCCTCCTCTTGCTCGGCAGCGGCGCCTCAGGTGCAGGCCACGCCTGACCGTTCCCCGAGCGGCGGCCAAAAGTCGTCGAAGGCCAAAGATCTTCAAGCCCGACTACGAGCTCCGCGTCCTGGGCCTCCTCGGTGAAGAGCGTCGCTTGAGGCTCCTGGCCCAAACGGGTGCCACTCGCCCACGCGATCTGGATGGTGCGCGTGTCCGGGGGATGGGCGTCCGCGAGGCCCTCGCCGTTGATTGCCGACGGGCCGGCGGACGACTCGGTGCTGAAGCGGATACCGTGGAAGCCGCTCCGCGGTGCGCCGCGTAGCCGCTTGGCCATCTCGAGCGCGAGCTGGCGCATGCGGCGTGTTATCAAGCTGGCGCATGCTGGCTGATGCGCGAAGCTGTACGTCGGCCACGTACTTGCGGCCCTCCTCCTTCGATCGCGGCGTAGTACGCGAGACCGCGGGGGAGCGAGCGTGAGAGACGGGCGTAACGAGATGGCCAGGGGGCGTGCGTAGAGAAGGTCGCGGTCATGACGGGTCGCACCAGAAGGCTGCTCCTCGAGAGTCGCCATGTAGCGCGCACGATGCTTTGCCGAGCTTGCTGTGTCCCACCGTTATTCGCTGGCGAGGACGCACACCGGGTTGACACAGGCCCCGTTGAGAGCCTCCACATCCTCCTCGCTGTAGTACTCGTCCTCCATCAGGTGCTCCTCCTGCTTCTATCTGCTCAGCCTTCACAGCCTTCGATCGCCGATGCGACCTGCTTCACAGCCATCGGGGGCTCAGCGTGGGCGCCGACCAGAGAGTAGGTTCATCGGGACCTCGGCAGCGCGTGCGACCGCACTCGTGTGGAACCCCCACGGGTGCCCCCCCCGATGGAGTGGAAGACATTGGAAGAAAGAGTCAAAGTCGAGCGGATATTGTCATGGCATGTGAGAATGTGGTCCCATGACAACCTTGAGGGCGTTGTCCTTGACAGGGGCAACTGCAGCGGATTTTCCGGTTACGTCGACCGAGTGACCGGGCTGAAAGCGGGTAGCAGGGGTGGGGGAGCTCACACGAAGCCCACTGGCGAGGCGAGTGCGACACGGTGCCCAGTCACTTCTCGACAACCTCGACGGGAATCTTGCCCTCACGAACACGAGTCTGCGCCGCTATGCCCTCGCTGAGGATACCAGCGCTGAGCTGCGACATCAGGTTGCCCTCAGTCTCCTTGCGGTGTTCGATGGCATCGCGCTGACGCTTGCGCTCGATGTAGTATGCGGGGACAACGTTGTCGTCAGCGTCCTGCGACGGCTGCTTGTGGGGACGAGACCAGGCAGATGCGGGGATCTTGCGACGCTCCTTGGTGCTGGAACGGGGAACAACCGCTTGCGCGAGTGACGGCACTGGTAACTGTGGGGGGGGGGGGGGAACCGCGTACGCCTGCAGAGCTGGATGACATCGAGCTAGAAGCGGTGGGACAGAAGCGTCGGCAGGCTCCGAGAACCTCGTCCATAGAGATCCTTCTACGAGACTGCCTTTCGGTGACGAGAGGCGTGCCATCCTCAGCCGGAGGCATCGCGGCGACCGGGTGGAATTCGGTGGCAGGGTGGTGGGGGGTGTTCGAAGCCACTCGGTAAACGGACGGTGCCATCTTCCTCGATGACCTCAACAGGGACCTTTGCCTTCACGAACGCGTGTCTGAGCGGCGATCCCCTCGCTAAGGATGCCGGCGCTCAGCTGGGACATGAGGTTGCCCTCGGTCTCTTTGTGCGCTGCTCGATGTCGTCACGCTGAACGTTTTTTGCGTTCGATGTAGTACGCTGGGACAACGTTGTCGTCGGCGTCCTGCGAAGGCTGTGGGGGCGCGACCATGCGGAAGCAGGAATCTTGCGGCGCTCGGATGCGCTGGTGCGAGGGGTTGTCGGTGGACGCAGAGACTCGGGAAGATGAGTGGTACGCCCGACGTTGGACGGAAACGCCTGTCGGTGGCTGAGGTGCGCTCAACACATCCATGGGTATCGAGCCCGACGCAATCTGTTCGCCCTGAATCTCCTTCTCACGAAGGGCGAGAGCCTCTTGCTTCGTCTCATCCTTGTCCCACCAGACTGCGCGCTTGCCTCGCTTGGGACCTCAAGGCCAATGGCCAGTGCGCGTTGTCCATGACCTCCTTCTCCTCCTGCGGGCAGTACTCGCTGTTGTACTTGGACGAGGATTCTGGGGGAAGGTCGCCCTCCGTCGGCACACGCCAACGACGTGTTCGAGCGAGTCGGCGCGTCCGACGCCGTGTTTTCGTATAGTGACGAGATTGGAGGAGGAAAGACTGTGTTGAGGCTCGTACGCCGCGGGTGGCGGAGATTCGCTAAACCTTGCCGTTCTCGACGTAGGCTCCACCTGGGAACCAATTCGAGGCTCGCAAATCTTGGGGCCGCGTGAAGCCACCCATGTAGCTAAATCAAACGTTAATCGCAAGCTACGGGGCAGGCGAGATTTCGACGTACGTTTTGACCTCGTGTCAACGCCTTCGTGACATCAATGCGCTCGTCTCTCTCTCTGCTTTCCTCCATTCTCCGTTTCGTTTGCAGCATGACCGCCTTCGCGGTTGGTGGCGGTGCAACTGTGCTCGCTTTGGGACCCGGCCTTGACGGACTCGGGAACCCGCTCCGGCTCTGGGATATGACGCCATGGTGAATAACGGCAATGCTATGAGGACGTCGTCGTGGAAGACGTTGAGGGGTTGGCGAGAGGAATGTGGGGAAGAAAGAGGGAAAGAAATTGTGCGGGCGACGGTATGTGCGGGGATGATATATGTACCGCTCGGGCACCTTCCTAAACGGGACGAGGAGCGCAAAGATTGCAAGACGATGCTCGGTTTCGAAGGCACGAGTTTCCACAGACAAGGAACGGGTGCGATTTGTACCCCAGATACGTATGACTGATTGTGGAGTTGAAAGAAGGGTGATGCAACAGACGGCGCCACCACGGCGTCGTGTGCAAAATGATAGTCTGACCCCTAGCTTTGGTACGCGCCCCCGCAGTGATGACGGAAATAAGGACAAAAATGGAGATCTTCGGGCAGAATAGCCGGCTACAAGGGGCCAAAACGCGGCAGCTTTGGTACGATACGGGCCCATTCAGAGCGGCTTGCATTATCTGAAGTAAAAAGCTAAACAAAGGAGCGACAGAGTACGTAAAGAGAGTCCCACAAATGGATACGCTAAGGGGTATACGTGAGATAAGGAGGGAGTTAAACAACCAAAAGATTCCATAACGCCGATTCCAAGACAAACTCCACCACGCCACGCACCCGCCTACCGCCTGCCGGTCCCACGACCATAGCCAGCCTGGAGGGTGTCGAGCTCGGCCTCCAGCGACTTTGATAGCACTGTGCGCCATCTCGAGGTCCTTGTTGAGGCGGTCGCGCTCCCTGGATGAGCTCTTTGCTGTTCTGCCAAAAATCGGTCGTCAGACACAAAAGAGTTCGCCGGAGACCGGAGTAAGAAGAACGCCCGTACGTGTTGTTCCCACCTGCCGGAAGCGCGCTTCCTCCGCCTTGACCTGCTCGGCCTGAAACGCTTGCGCAGGAGCCTCCTCTTCCTCCTTGAACTTGGGGTTCTCGAACTTGCGTGGTTTTTGCTCGCCAAACTTGCGCACCTCCATTTGGGCCTGGCGGTAGTTCTCGTAGTGGAGATTCCTCGGTCGTGGAAATGAGATCGAGCATGTGGGTGCGGGATGAGCAGCACGAGCGCAGCTTGCGGAAGTCGCAGTGGTTCTCGTTCTTCAACTGTCATGATCCGCATTAGGGGTTCCTATACGTAAGTTCTCCGAAAGGGTAATGATTGAACGGAGGGTAAAACACCTGCCTTCTGCAACGCCCCAGAGGTATTCACGCCCCTTCACTACGCGGCCATCAGGCGTGTTCACATCTTCAGTTGAGCCGATAATAGAGAACGGCATAGCGGCTTGCAGGACTGCGCGCGTGCTCCGCCGCAGCTTATCTCGATCTCGGCATCGACGGGCGGCTGGTAGATACGGATGCGCTTGAGCGGCAACGGACGACTCGCGAATGCGCTAGTTTGAAGACAGCCAAGTCATTTTTGGGATTAAGGGTGTCCGCTTTGGCGATGACGGGGATGAGGTTCACAGCGCGTGCCGAGGGCGCTTCATGATCTCGATATCAAGAGGCTTCAACCTGGGGAAAGCGCCATGGTAAGACACGAGCTTTCACATCGGCCAAACGGACACGGGGGATTGGGAACGTACGTGTGGCCGGGGGCCTAATGAAGTACAGACATGCGTGCACCACGCAGGTCGATCTTGTCGTGGCGCTGGGGACTGCTGCTCCTGGCGCATGTACGCCCTCATTCGCTCTGGTCGTCAATGAAGTCTGATCAATCGGTGCCCAAGAGGTCGCGGTTGTTGACGTACGTCGCCAAAACCAGGGCAGTCGATCACGGTGAGAACTTGGTCTTGAACTGCTTCTCCTCAAGCTCGGCCTTGATGGATGTCCACTTCGGTCAGCTTGTCCAGCTGCTTGTGGGTGACGGCGAGTGTAGTTCTTTGGCGCGTGAGCTCAGTGGAGAAAAGCGTGTTGACAAGCGTGGTCCTTTCCCAAGCCAAGACTCGCCTAAAACACGTCAACAAAAAACATGCTTAGCACCGCGAAACGGTCGAACGCAACCAACGACCATGATTGTGGAAAATGCGTGCCGCGCTTTGCGGACGATCTTATCCTATCGCCTCTGTTGGGGGAACGTCAACACGGCTTGTCATTAGACCAAACCCAGCGTGACGAGACCGTCGCTACCGACCTGGTTGGGCAAGTTGGCGATACCAATACCGGTCGGACATGATGGAGGCCATAGATGGCTTTCGTGAAGTGCAAAGGAATGGATAGAGAAAACGAAGATAGACTCCTCGTGAGCGTCGACGACGACCGGTCAGCGAACACGATGTGTGACGCATCTTAGGATGTGACTGATTCTGGGTGACAGTGACCGTCACCCAAAGCCTAGTCTGTCCACGCTATGGGTGTCCTCCTCCTGAATACCACCATGCATTGCACTTCGGTTTGGGGTGACGAGTCGGTGAGCAGAACCAATTGACCACCTTGAACTTATCGTTTGACGGGACCTCTCGACAGAAAACATAGCATTTATTAGCCGATCTTTTGTTCAGAATCGCTTGAGAACAAAGGTGGGCGCGTCGAGACATACTGTGTGGTGTACGGATGCCACCATTGATTGTCAACAACTTTCTGCGCGAGGTGATGTGGTCACTACACTCCATGGCCAACCGTACCGTAACTGGCCCCAAATGGCGCCACATATGCACGCACGTGTACTTTCGCGTCTTTCCCTCATTATAATGGGTTCTGTCTCTGGAAGTCAACGCCATTGTGGCACGAACACACTGTCTGTCTTCCTCGGATACTACAAACTGTTGAGGAGCGCAGCAGCCAGGCAATGGCAATTTCTGTGGAGCCAGACAACGCTCACTGATTTATCTGGAGTCGGCGGGCATGTTGATCAGCGGGCGGCCTCTTGACACTCATTGCAGCGCGTGCTATGTCTTACCAGGTCTTACCGCATCTCTCAAGCCCGGTCGCGGTAGGAACAATGGCTCTCCCGAAGCCGCGAAGGAGGCGCGCCTAAAGAAGCAAATGCTGTATACTTATAGCTTTCGAATTGTCGTCGATGGGCCAGAACACCACCCGCACGACACGTCTCAGTTCGCTTCGCCAGAAGTGGCGGCCGCTATCGCCATCATGAATAGCTGGGTCTACCTTATTTGCATTTGCTCTAGCTGTTCTCGTCTTCGTTTGGCATAGGCATAACCTCGCGCTTCTCCATCAAACATATCCCCGGCCCCGATGCGCCCTGGATACTTGGTGTGTTACCGCACTTCGGAAAGTTTTGTGTCGGTTAACAAGAAGCCTCTAGGAAACGTGAAGGACTTTGTCTACCAGGTGAACGTTGGAGATGTAGATTTTGCATGCTTGAAGAAATACGGCAAAACCTGGCGCATGCAACACCCATTTGTGGTTTAGTACGTGGCAGACCGCTCATTCTACCGAGACGAGCTTGAGCTTACACTCAATGTACAGACTGACGTCCTCATGACTGCAGATCCCAAGGTACGTCACCTGAGTCTATTCCGCGGAGGCTTTTCTAACTTTCGTTGCCGAAGGCGATCTACACCACGTTCTGCAAAAGGCAGACCACCTCTACGCGAAGAGGCTTGTGAATCTACCGAAACCGCACGAATGACCATGGGTCGTGGGATCGTCTGGGCAAGCGGTCCGTGGTACCCACCCTCAAACCTTACCTGCCCTGCTGACCCCACAGCTCTCACAGGCGAGACGCACGCGCGACAGAGGAAGGTCATGAACCCTGCATTCACAGTCGCTCAAATCCGGTCATTGTGTCCCCCAATCTTCCGCGCTGGGGCCGCGAAGGTTAGTCTTCGATCTCCCTAGCTGGGCGTAGTTGCTGAGGAGAGGCTGTAGCTTACACAAACTTGGAAAGATGCAATCTCCGCGAATTTCACTACCAATAGCCGACGGCATGCCCCTTGCCGTGAACCGCTGGTTCTCTCGAGAGTCACAATCGATATTCTGGGAGAGGGTGAATTTTCCACCATCGTGTATCGCCTCCCCGCTAACGCTTTGTAGCTGCGTTCGACTACAACTTTGGTGCGCTCGATGATACTCACAATGAAGTCAGCGCCGCCTTCCATACCATGTTGTATGTGAAATGCGATTATTGGCGTAATGCTTCTTGACTATTTCCCAGCGCCGACTCCACACTCCATCCGCCAGCATGGGACCTGATTTTCAAGCGACTATGGAGCTACATTCCGCAGGTGGAGGAGCCCGATCCTTGAGTTCATGGATTACATTCCGACGAAGGAGTATAACCGCTTCCGACACACGCTGAAGACGGTCAACAAGGTTTCCAAACAACTTATCGAGGAAAAGATGGCCGTGCTTCCTGGCCGAATCGAAGACCAACCGTGATGTTCTCAGTGTACTTGGTGCGTCACCCGATGTCATCTGCTGGCTCGCCACTAACCATAACTGCGCTAGTGCAAGCCGCGAATATGTCTGAAGATCCAAAAGCGGGGCGGATCTAACCGGATGCGGAGCTGATCGCCCAAATGGCGTCGCTCGTCCTTGCTGGACACATCACAACAGCGACGACCTTGACGCGGCTGCTTGTTCCATGAGCTCTCACTCCACCAAGATTATATCAGGACAAGGTTCGGACCGGAAATCGCAGAGGCGCGTACGCACTGCGCGAGCGTGGAGGCGATTGACTTCAGCATGGACGATCTAGAGAATATGCCACTCATGACAGCTGCCTTGAAGGTGGGCAGTCTCTCGATGCTGCGTTGGATGCACGGATACAATATGACTCTTAGGAAACTCTGAGGTTTCATCCTCCTATCTACCACATTTACCGCAACGCGCATATGGAAGACGATGTGATTCCTCTCGAGACTCCAATCAAGTCCGCTTCCGGGGAGTACACCTACGAAATCCCGATCGCAGCTGGGCAGCATACAGTCATGTCTGTTTGTGCATACCAACGGTAGGTGCGTCTTATTGTTGCGCGTTGCCGCTGGCAAACGTACTCTGCCAGTCTACCGGAGATTTGGGGAGAAGACGCGGATCAGTGGAATCCTACACGCTTCTCCGAGAGAAACGTAGACAAGGAGTCAAGGATGGGACTATACGCAAATCTGTGAGTGCGCTCTTTGCTACTGTAGTAACATACTAGAACCTTCTTCAGTATGACTTTTGCTGCGGGTGCGAGGGGTTGTCTCGGGTACGTCTTCTGAATATGCTCACGTCATCATTATCGCTCAGATCACACTTTCGTTTCAGTTGGCGTTTTACGTGAGTATCTGTCTCGTCTGTTGTATATCGGGCATATCACTCACATTTTAATAGAATCCTAGAAAAAAACCCTAGCTATTGCTGTCGACCCTTATCGAGAACTTCAAGTTTGACGTGAACAACGAAAGCGACGAAATCATTTGTCGGCCCACCGGCATGATGTCAGCTTGGGTCCGCGGAAAAGAACATGAAGGCCCCCAACTTTGGCTCAAAGTCACTCCTATCTCATGAGGGGCCGTTTTGGTCACGGTTTTGTTTCGTGGACGAGATTGTAAGTATGCTGAACCCACTACATGAAATTCTACCAGCCCCAGTGCATATTACGACATACGCGAAAAGTGATGCCGGTTGTATATACCTACGACAAAACCATAATACGTGGCGTTTCCACCCATAGCGCTTCCCAACCCTTCTAGCCTCCTTTGACATCTGCCTACTGTCACATGCCAATCCTGTAGGCGAGCACCGATCAGTACAAAGGCATCGAGAACAAGGGGAGAAACCATACCAGACTAACCTCGAGCTCGGTGGCGTTGTCACGACGACTTATGCACGTCCAAAATCTCCCCCATGTTTCCTACAAAAGAATTCACTTGCGGACCGCGACCAGCGCGAGGCGTGAAGACCGCGTTTTCATGTGACGCCGCTTCTTGAGTCGGAACCCTCGGCGACTTTTACAAACTGTTGCAGCTTATTGCAGCGACATGTGACCGGGTGAACACTTTGCAGTGGAAGGTGAGCTGCTCCCGTGAGGTCGGTGCCTCGCGTTTGATGGGATTGATCGCGTCCAAGGTCACCGGGAGGGGCCCGTTTCTGGGTTTGCGTCCATCGTTCCCGAGCAGAGACACAAACTCAAGTTGACAGATTGCATCTCAAATCCTCATCGTGATAAGAAATGACAGACCGTTGCAATAAAACGGATACTCCGAACGCAACGGGCTATCGCTCGCACAAGCCTCCTCTACAACACCCATCGCGCTGTTTGTACTCACTATGGCGTCGCCCGCTCTCGATGAGTACGAACATAATCTTTGTTGGCGGGTGAGCTTCAGGCTGTCTTTTAGGAACTCTGGGTCGCCAAACGTACTTTCTTGCAGCTGGAACAAGCGGCGGCGTTGCCGCAGGTCGACTTGCCGCTGCAGACCCCTCATTGAAGATCCTTCTCATCGAGTCTGGACCACATGTTCAGATGACTTCAGCTTTACCCAGCCAGGTCACTGCCTGAGCCATCTCCGCCCAGACAATCCCATCTGGAAGGTTCACATCTCGAATGTCAGCGAATATCTCGGCGGACGTCCTCAAATTGTAACTTGTCCTCATGTTGTTGGAGGTGCTTCGAGCGTAAACTGTGAGTTTCGTTGGCCTAGCAAGGTGATGCGGTATTGATCGACTGTTGTAGTCACGATGTACAAACAGAGCTGTGGCAATCAGACTTTGACGACTGGGAGCAAGTCCACAAAGAACCCGGGATGGGGATCAAAAGATATAGTTCCTCTCCTTAGAAAAGTGAGTTCAATTCAACTCAACCGTTTTGGCCCTTCCATTGATTTAGTGCTTCAGACACGAGAAATATCAGGTCGCTCCTGGGAAGGATGATGTCCACGGCTACTCCGGACCTATTAGTGTCTCCTACGGAGGCAAATTCACCAACATCGGCCAGGACTTCCCGACGTTGCCCAAAAGTTTGACAAGACGCGAGACCCACACTGAAGACCCAAACCAGATCTTTGCGTCAAATGCCTATGGGGTGAGTACCCCCGTATCCTGGCGGGATCGCCAAAGGCTAATCTAATCGCCGATTCCTTCAGCGCATGCAGAAGTGCGCCTTGTCTTTTCGAGTTACGATTAACTGCAATCACATCTACCCTTCTCTGGTTAGATTCATAGACGGAGAGACCGGAAAACGCTCTGACGTCGCACACCATTATATCTACAACCACACTGGTACCCCTCGAGATTCTCCCAGGGTCACTAGGTTGACAGAGCGAGTCATCTTCGAGTGAGTCTCCATTTTATCGTTCGACACGATGTGTTGAATGAACTTTGGCACTGCAGAGGTAAACGGGCAGTGGGTGTGGAGTACGCTGCGAACCCGATCTTCCAGCCCGAGGCCGACAAGAGACCAGCTCAGGACTGTTCGTGCCAAGAAAACTCGTTGTCATAACCTCTGCTGGGTACTTTCGGATCCCCTGGCGTACTTGAACGATCATGGGAATCGGCGCGAAAGATGTCCTCGCGAAAGCGGGTGTGGAACAAATTGTTGATCTCCCCGGCGTCGGTGAACACTATCAGGGTATGTATCTTGACAACTTCCGCAATGTTGCATTCCTCATTAAGCGATAGACCATCCCACCATTTTTGCACCATACTTGGGCATCTGCCGAGTCAACAACACTCGATGGTATAGGTCGTGGCGATCCCACAGAGACGAACAGTGAGTGGCGGCCATGACTCAATCAACAACAACGATCTCATAACGACGACAGTGTGGCACGCACAATGGCTTAAGGACGGGAAGGGTATGCTTGCGCACAAGTATGTAATAAATGGTTACACTGTGTCATTACCGCTCACTTTCCGCATTGTAAGTGGATTGGATGCGGGCATCAAGCTGCGCCCCAACGCAGGAGGGAACTCAAAGAACTCGGACCAGAGTTTGAACAGCGTTGGAAGGAGTACTTCGCAGATAAGCCCGACAAGCCTGTCATCTTCCTGTGCCCCTTGTCGATGTGCGTTATCCTTACTTCAGTCAATATTCCTTCCTAACGCTGGTACTAGGTTCATCGGTGACCCGACCTCTGTTCCAGCGCGGAATACTTCTGCATGGGATACTTCCCAGCGTATCCCAAGGCAACTGGTCATGTCCACATCAAATCCGCGCGACGACATGGCCGCACCGGTGGATTTCGAGACCGCGTACTGCAAAGCGTGAGTACTATCGGAAGTGGACTCTATTCATCAACCTCGCTCATGGCATACACACTCGCAGACCGGAAGACATGGCAGTCCTGAAATTCGGGTACAAGCTAGGGGACGCGGAATTTGCGCGACGCATGCCCTGCTCACGAGGGCGAGTATACGCCTAACCATCCCGTTTTTTCGCGCGAGACGAGCGACGCACTATGCAAGTCTGACATCAAGCCGGTACCGATCGACGCGCCGAAACTCAAGTATTACGCCCCGAGGACGACAAAGCGTTGGAGGATTATATCAGAAGTTTGGTAAGTTACTCAGTAGTCCGTGACATCACTGCATTCTAACTGTTTTGTGTGAATGTAGTTGTCACTGCATGGCACTTTTGTGTGAGTTCTCACACACACCATGATTAAGGCTTTGTGTTGACTAGTGCTCTTTAGATGGGAAACATGTGCCATGAAGCCTCGTGAGGAAGGAGGCGTTGTCGACGCTAATCTCAATGTGTATGGTGTAAGGTTGAAGGCCTGAAGGTTTGCGGTATGTGCTGCCACCAACCCAGATGCTCTAGTGTATGCGTTCTTATATCCATCCAGATCTGTCAAATCCCGTCCATCCAATGTCTGCGCCGTAAGCACGCATTGCAAATGTGGCTACAATACCTGCTGAGCATATCCTGAATCTTTCAGAACACATATTCAACCACGCTGGCTGTCGGCGAGAAAGGTGCAGTCATCATTGGAAAAGAGTTGGGCATCGAGGGCGTATAAATGTATCATCACCATCAAACAATCACAACAACAAGCTCAGTCAGGCTCAGTCTTCTCTAGTCTTCTGCGGATCCACGTTTTGTTGAATGCCATTGAATGTATCTGATGGTTTCAAAAGCTTGTGGTGTGAGCGCAGTTTCGAGCAGACAAAATAGCTGAGGCCTTTCTTCACACGACACGTCCAGGGCACGTTATCGTGTCGCGTGTGCCTACAAAATAGTTTTCCGGGTGTTTTGTGTACATTTTTGACGGCCTTTCTTCACACGACGATCGTGCGCCCGATGCACCAGGTTTTGTTGCTTGTTATCAATTTCGGCCGGGTGGTTGTTACCATTTGCGGTTGAAGATTGTTTGCAGACGAGATACAAGAGACGACTGAATTTGATCGCGCCTGTTGTCAAACAACTTGACCTTGACCGGCCCATACCACGTCGAGCCCAGGAAACGTTACGGCCGCGCATCCTTACAATCCTACACTGCATTGCAAGTCAATTCGACAGGGTCATGATTCGGCCGATTGAGCTCGGAATGCGTTCTAAAATGATACAAAAGGTACATGGTGCAGAATCTGGTGCAGCATTAGAAGACCGGACCTCCCACGTGTAAAACGAAAGATGGAGTGCGATCACCGTCACCGACGCTCGTGGGAGAGAAGTTGCAATAAAGCCAGAGCCTAAAACGTTCACGAAGGGAACACTTGGGCTGCATGCATATGTGTTAACTCATCTGTTCCAGCTGGAAGGCCACCGAGTGCGGAGACGTGGTGGGACGACTCGCCGAGAGGCGCCGAGGCGGTAACGAGGGTTAGACGGAAGTATCCGCCCGATGGATCTCTTGCATGTGATCGGCCTCCGTTTCTCTGAGAATTTAGCCAGAAAAGGCATCTTCCGCGAAAGTATGGTTCCGTCCACGAGATTCACGGCTTAGACGCGACGGCCCTTGCTGCCTTCTTGCAACATTGCAGCGGGTAGTCCATCCTTCATTTTCGCTCAGAGAACGTGAAAAGCGTCAATTCTATTGCGCTGGCGCGGGCTACCGAGGCCCGCTAAGCGGTATGTTTTTGACGACCCTGAGCGCGGTACCCCTTCTCATCTCAGGCGCAGATATTCAAAGAAGCCCCGCCCCATTGCTTCTTGATTCTGTCGTCAATCCCCTTGCGGTGTGGCCTCAACGGGCATAGTGCCAATTGCTGCTCTCTTGTGAGCTTTGCCCTCCTGCCACCACCTCTCAGGGGGTTCACATCGTCGACGACTTTCTCCTGATAATCTGCGCCTTTTTCGCTCCTTTTTCGCCGCGTCAGCTCACGCTTGACCGTCGAGTCGTGGTTTCGGAGGACATCATGAATCCAGCTGAAGCGGCGTCAGTGATTTCACATTGGTATTGAACGCGTTGCTCATCCTTCTATCCCTAGACATGGGCCGGGGCTCATCGGCGCGTTCCTCAATATCTTTCTACTTGGGATTATGGCGGCCCAGGTTTTCCATTATTTTTCGACGTACAAGAAGTGAGTGTCGTCGGTTTCGGTCACTCGTCCTTACTCAAGCGCTACACTAGAGATCGCTTGTGGATTAAGGGATTCGTACGCTTCAAGTAACCCCAGATTATTGACCTACATCACTCATTACTCCAACATTATAGGTTCTTCTACTCCTCGTTGCCGACCTTTTGAACTCGATATTCGACATTTACTGGCTATACGTCGATATCATTATTCGATTTGGTACGTACCCAAAGGGTACAGACCAAGATCAATCTGACACTCGCTTAAGGAAACGTTGAGAACCTTAATGTAGCCGATTGGCGTGAGTGCAATACTCTTCATGAACCTTCTAGTGACTTAAATATCTGTGTGTAGGCCTCGCAACGGATCCTGCCCATGGTGCGGTAAGTAGCATCCGACAGTCTGAACATCATGCACAACGATTGATTCTTGCTCAGGCGATTATTGCTACCTTCGTGCAATGTTCTACGCTCATGGAGGGTCAAGGCCCTCACCGGAAACACATGGATCACGATACTTGTTGTCACAACGGCCATCATCTCCTGCTGTACGCAACCCCGTTATCCCTAGGTGGGTTAACAGCACTGACGGGGGAAACCGCGATAGGTGGCGGTATCGGCACCGCCATTGCTGTGGTTTGGGTTGGATTATTCACGAATTTTAGCAAGTTCGACCAAATCGGCACCATTTGGCTCATCTCGACTGCGGTCTCTGCGATGTCACCATCGCGCTTACATTAACGTGGCATTTGGTGAGCGATTCACCTTGTGTTTATCTTGCGCTTTGTGTTGACAAGACTTCTAGCGTAAGCATAAGACAGGATTCTCGCATACGGACGACGTCTTGAATAAGATCATCAGACGTGCGCGAGCATCCATTTTCTTCCTGAGGTGTCTATACTGACTTGTTACAGTCACGGTGTCAAACGGAGCCGTTACTGCTGTGTGGGGCAGTCGTAGATTTGATTCTATTTTTAGCCATTGTAAGTTTTCTCGGGGGTTCCCTAGTTGCGGCCAATGACTCACGAGAGCCGCCGCCGTCACAGCCTACCGGAGTGTAAGTCATCTGCGCGTCTTCATCCGCAGTTTCTCAATCTCGCTGTTGATTGGCTTAGACACCTTGCATTCAACTTGCCCCTCGCCAAGCTGTACACGAATTCTCTCATGTCCAGCTTGAACTCTCGCGCGGGATGGAAGTTTTCTTACACCCGGATCAGACAACTCACGGACACGGCCCACCGGGGCTGCGGCGAACAAGGTGCGCGACCACGACCTCACGGTGCATGTGTAGTTGCTGAACCATGCTACCAAAACTCTGCAGAGCGCTGCCATGCCCGAATTCGTCAATCTGACCACCACAAACGCCATGTCGCACGCGGAGGTAGACTCACCCCGTGCCACCCATCACGACGATTTTGAAGCTGACGTCGGAGAGCAGGTCATGGTGACAGTAGAGTCGCACGAGATGGTGGACATCGAGGATACCGACCCTGATACCAAGTGGGACCAGGACCAGTCTCACCAGCAGCGGCGTCCACTCGACGCGCAAAGTCCGGGACGTGGTTTAACCGCCGTCACATCTTCTCGCTGTCGATAAGTCCCACGTACTCCGTCCTCGCTGTTCTCGCATCGCTATCGCTTTTGGTTGGATCCAGGATTTCACGTTAGAGTAGGAGGTGAAGGTTTTTTATGTGTAGTATTGTTATCGTTCACTCGTTATCAGCTTTCTATGTGCATAAGTTTACATTGCTCTCATCTACAATCTTGGAACTATCACTGTCATGTATCACGTACCCTATTCAATAGTCACAAACACGTTATTGCCATGTCCCAGATCATCAATCATCCCCTTGTGAGAACAGATTCGTGCAGCTATTCTCGCCTTCATCCATGCATCGTACGCGTATGCCCACTCCTCACCAATCCCTGTATATAATGAGATATACGGACTGATGTGGTGATGGCCCTTCAGAACGATGACATCGATGTTTTTTGCTGTTCGCGCCTTTAGCTTCCCGAGGAAATCACCATGAGCTTCGAGTAAGCCTGGGGGCTCGAATTCGCTGATCGCGGGTGGCGGGTATCGGGTAAGGTCATGACGGTCTTGTCACGAAGCACGCTTCAAAAGACCTAGAGGAGCGTTGTTCCCTGATTTCGTCGGGAGCACCGTAGTACACAGGGCCAACTTGTAACGGCACATCCACAAACCTTGGTATCGAAGTGATACATGCCAGATTGCAAGATGACTCCACGGATGCGACGCTTGAGTTGGGAAGGCGTAAGATCTGGAAGGAGTAAAAGGCTCGCAGCAATGGCAGCCCCAGCTGAGTGTCCCACAAGGAAAATGTTGTCGGTGTCAGCGTGAATCTGGGAGCCGTCTTTGATCTGAACTGCGTGATCCACCACGAAGGCAATTGCATTCTTGATGTCGACACACTGGATCAGGAAATTTTTGCATCGGGTAGAAGTCGGTAGTCTGCGATGACGGTCACATATCTAAGCGAGTAATGTCGGCGACCTGCAGAGTGTCGGCCTATAAGATTGAACATACCCTCGTTCCGCAAAGAATGCGCCGATATTCGAGTACAGAAGCGAAAGAGGGGCAGGAAACCTCTTGTCTCCGGTGGCATAACCTCCACCGTACACGAAGAAAAGTACTGGCGCCTTGCCAGAGGAGGCTGATGGAGGGTAGTATATGTCAAGCTGTTTGGAACAGGTAAGGTCAGGCTTCGTGTATGGGAGAAGTTTGCATACTTTATGACGCTCTGTATCGCCGTATTTCAAGGTCTTGGTTTTGATACGTTCGATCTCTAGCGTGCGCTGCTCCAGCAGAGGGTAAAAGGCCCGTATGGCTAGTATGCTTGGTTAGAATGGAGTGGCGTTTTATACAGATTTAGTAGTGACGCACTTGGCCCGACTTGTAAAGGTATGTCGGCATCCTTGTACTGTGCGACGATGTCCATGTTGGTGGCCTGCATGTAGCTAAAGCATCAGGGAGGTCTTATATAGTAGGCTAAGCATTGTATTCCATGCTGAGTAGGCGGTGACGCCATCATCTTCTGTGTAGTAATGAGATGTGTGCCGTATTCACCGACAAGCCTACGAACAGAGCTGCGGGTGGAAGGCAAAATGGGTGGATGAGGAGGTGGCTCGGCGGGTGAACGTTTGAACACTAGAACAGCGGATTACGCACGAAAGTGAATCGTTCTTGACAATTTACACACCGCTATGGTCATATCTGATTGTCATAGGACAGACGGTACGGTAGCATGCAAATGAGGGGTGACTCAAGCGACTATTGAGAGACGTGCTTTGTCATGCCAGACGCTCTAGAGAATAGAAGAGAGTGTATAAAACCTCTCTCGATATAAACACGCTGCGGACTAATCAAAATCAACACATCAATAATTACGATTGGGACGTACCTCTCAAGCTTGTCAGCCTTCGGAGGCTTGGAAACCTGCCTTACAATTTGGCGTAGCTTCCTTCAAGTCGACTAGGACTGACGACTTTAACGAGACTGGTCCTCAGCTGAAGCAATGCCTATAAAGAGTTTTGTGTTACGAGCTTGACTCTCGGCATTTTCTATACTCAAAGAGGTGTGCATAGCCAAAGATGTTCGAGTGTATCACAGTTTCATGGATTCGAGTCGGACAGGTATCATCGCGGTATGGGATCATCACATGATGCTCATCAATGTATAAGTAGTCACGCGGTCACGGCGCCACTCCAGGATGTGACGTACATCGTCACGCGGCGTAGGTAGTGTGACGTATTGTCACGTCGATGCTCGCGTACAACCACGCGAGTCTAAGTCGCGAAGCTTGTGTCTGTGAACATACGTTTTCCTTTACCGTTCTCTCCATCTGCCCAAGAACACGAAGCGGACATGTCAAACACTATTGCTCTGTGGGTATAGTCTATGTCCTCACCCAGGTGGAAGCTGATATTGCCTCAAACAGGTATCCTCTCTCGAAACTTCACATTCAGGTGGGTAATATGTTGTACGCGACCGTCGCCTGTTCTCACATATTCACATTCGTTCCCATAGCACAAAAGAAGCTCAGCCAGAAGAGGATCCTTCTGTCTCGGCCCGCCTTCAACGCCTGCAAAACAAACTATGAAGACTTCGGAATGCGCCGTACAGTCGAGGGCGTACTTGTGGTGCACGACCATGGCCATCCACACATTCTCATGTTGCAAATTGCGAACGCTTTCTTTAAGCTACCCGGAGACTATCTGAAGCCCGGAGAAGACGAGAACGAAGGCTTGAAGCGTCGCCTCGACGAGCGACTGGCACCTCCCACAGACTCTCGGCAGTTCAAACGCCTCGCACGGTGTTGACAATGACTGGGAGATTGGTGATTGTTTGGCCCAGTGGTGGAGACCCAACTTTGAGACGTTCATGGTATGTGGGGTTATGCTTGATTTCTGTACAACATACGTCCAGAATGCTGATGTATGTATCCCCATTTTCGTCGTATCTAGTATCCGTTCATTCCTGCGCATATCACCAAACCTAAGGAGTGCAAGAAGCTTTTCCTTGTGACAAATGCCTGAGCGCAGTGCGTGTATCTTCTTTTCATCTATCCAATGACACATTCGATCCCGTTTCGCGCATACAGAAGTGCTCGCTGTCCCCAAAAAATATGAAGCTGCTTGCCATTCCGCTATTGAGTTGTACGACAACGCTGCTCGGTGCGTCTTCATATATACCTCGAAGTTCAGTACTGAACTCCATCACCAGTTACGGCCCTCAACTCTCCGCAATCCCTCATCTCCTGTCCCGGTGAGTAACAATGCATTTCAAAATGACAGTGTAGCTCATGCGTAAATAGCTACAACTTCATCTACCAGTAGATGCCCTATAGATGTCCCGACCTCGTCTGGAGTCCTCTGAGCACTTTAATACCGTATGGTCCTCTGCACTGTGATTCGCTGTCGTTAATTGTGATATTATTCGTCTTGTACTTGTTAATCGAGCTCTGCTTTCGTTTTGTCGTTGCTCTTGAGGACTCTAGGCTTCTATATGTGCGTCAAAGCACCAAGCGGGCCGTGATTGAGATATTGAGGAAGCGTAGCGGTCATGTGGGTGGTGATTTCGTCATCGAGATATGGTATCAGTATATATGCGAATTCACAGCTCACCGCCTCCTCAGCCTCTTCGTGAGTACCCATACCTGTTCATACGCATATCCTCGCTGACCTTTTCTACTACGCTGCATCCTAGGTTCAAGTATGGACACCATCGCTTCGTACAAAGAAATATACGATAAGCAGGGGTTTGTCATAATTCCGAACCTAGTGCCTGATGATGTGCTCCCACTCCTCACAGCGGCGGCTGAGAGAGCGATTGAACGTACCCGATCAGGTGAATGGCACCACAGACGTACCGTTGGACGTCAATTTCCCCCGTTCGACGACCAAAACCCCGATTCATGGGGCGTGCAGCACATCATGCATCCTGAACCTCGGGGAGCCCGTCTTTGCGGAGTGGTACACCTGCGACGTGTTTGTCAAGGCCGTAATGGAAATGCTTTTGTGCTCAGAAGATGAGCTACAAATGGGTACGTCGAACAAGGTAATGAGCCAATTTATGCGCTCATATGCCGGGATGATAGAGCTTTTCAACATGCTTATTAACCCTGAGTCTCACGACTTTGCCTTGAGGTGGCATCGGGACGATATCAAAGAGTCTGCCACTGAGGAGGAAGAGCGCGAGGCTCTCGCGAAATGGAATTTCGGTGTATGTCGCCTTTGTATGTTAGAGAATCAAAACTCAACATGCTTCTACTCGTAGATTCAATGGAATACGTGCGTTGTATTCACCCCTTATTATACGTTGGACCCACTTACACGGATGATGCCGTACAAGTGCGCTTCGTGAAGACTCGTGCCTTTTCCTTGTACCCGGGTCGCATGCTCTACCCCGCTCAGCTGACCAGATACCGCATTCCTCAACGCTCAAACCTCCTTCGAACCCCATGGATATGCCCGGAGCAATCCGCGTGACCATACGGCGTAGGCATAATATTGAATCTTATCCCCATGACAGCCCACTAACCAGATCATCAGCTGGAGAGACCGCTTTCTATAACTCCAACATCTTGCACTGCGCTGCTTATGATTCAAGCTCCAAAGCGAGCCACACTTCACGGCACTATGGGTTCAACTCGCGGTGGCTCGACTCGTGCGCGAAACATTCTGCAGCATGGACTCGATTGGATGACGGAGCCGCGATTCCGTGACACACTTAATGCGAGGGGTAAAAAGATGCTAGATAATGTCATCAAGATGAAAGCGACTGTTGGAGATGTTGGGTATTCATTGGAGACCTGAAACGACCCTAATGCTGAGATACCTCTTGTTCCGTTCTACAAGTTCTTACCAGTAGTACAGCTCAGCCAAAAACGAATCCCTTGCAGCGAGTCATTTCAAGCAATGAGAGTGCTTATACGCATTTCGTTTCTCGCACCTCACAGTCCACAAAACTCTCAACGCTCGCTTGCGGCCTTTGCTAAATATCCAACTCTGATCATAATGTTGTACATCTGTCTGTTTCTTGTGTTATACATTTTTTTCTTCACTTCAAAAACACTTTCGTAGAAGGACAGCTCCTTCTCCAAAGCGGCCTTGATGTTTTCCGCCTTTCTCCAGCCATGTCCTTCACCCTCAAAGACAACATATTCTACGCGACCACCATTTCGTTTGATAGTACTGACAATGATCTCAGCTTGCTCCGGTGGAACGACTGCGTCAATGGATCCCTGAAGAACCTGGGAGTTTCTCGATGAGCGCACTGTGCGTAAACATGCAAAGAAAGTCAAGTGTACTTACCAGCAATGGTGATTTGATCTTCTCTGCGTTATTTACCGGCGACCGATCGTGATAAACCTCGGGCACCTGCTTGGACGTACCGCCTAGCAGCTTCTCACAATTATCTACTCTCGAACTTGTGCGTAAACTCGTCAAGCTTCTTCAAGTCCGAGATGCCATAAAGCGAAGAGCCTGCGGCAAACACGTCGGGGTATGCGCAGAGAGTTGCGAGTACAGTGAACCCGCCCGACGAACGGCCACGGATGGCAGCACGCTTAGGGTCAATGAGCCCATGTTCTTTGGCGAGAATGGATACGGACAGCGCACAGTCGCGCACGTCGGCTATGCCCCAGTTGGAGTTCAGGCGGTTCCTAAGCTCAGAGTGAGGACAACTGGCCAGAAAAAGAGTAGACCAGGACCTTACATGTATTCGCGCACCCGTAGTTACTACTTACGTACTGTAGTTCACGTCAAGCATGGCGAGCAGGACATCAGGGTGAGTATGGATTATCTTTCAGGCAGGGGGTTATTCTAAATTACAACACATGCCCAACGCCGGGAAAGTAGAACAACTAGATGATTTGTAGATCCAAACGCTTGAGTCGACGGCTTGTATGAGTAAGGATCCATCCATGCACGTTGAGACAAGTGCAAAGGGGGGTTTTCTCACCCTCACCAGGCGCAGAATAGTCTGGATTTGTCGGCAGGATAATATATGACGTGCATCCGTCTCCTCCATTTATCGGAAATAGGCAGCATCGAGAGCGACTGTGTGCTTCACGAGAATAATCGAAAGGGCGAGAACCCATTGGCAAAGCATCAGTATGAGTGTGCGCGGGATTTCAAAAAGGTTGGGAAATTTTCGGCAAGGAGTAATCGTACTTGAGGAAGTGGTTACTGCAGAGCCGAAAGAAACGAGCGGTTGGCCCGCACTCCATCTGCCTTTGCTCCCACAAGTACAGCTACCATCGTCGTTCGTCACGACATGCTTTACAATATGTACGTGATCGAATGAGAAAAACGTGTGGGCAATTTCGATCTCTCACCCAAGAGTCATAGGCTCAGTGAAAGGCTAACAGGGACCGATAAAATGTGACGACTCCGCCCACCCACCGCTCATCCGCAGGTACAAACAAATCGCTCTATTTACCCATCGACCTTGTCTAAATCAAGACTGGCAAGGCCCCGTACGATGCCCACCCGAGCACTGACCAGCACAGGGAGGCTTGAAAGTGCCCTGCAGGGGGAACGGGCATTGTCGACGAGTCAAATGGCACTGCCACGTTTGCCTCGAATCAGGCTATATGTCCAGGGGTTACTGGTACACACGAGATGGTCGCCGCGAGTAGATGAGAGAGGGTATCGTATGGAGAGCCCATACAGGAGTATTGTGCGCGGAGTTACCTTCCACTGCCAGCGACGTGAATCTATCTCAACCCAGAATGCAGTTTTTCCTTGGGTCGATCGATGACGCTAACCGCTCAACATAGATGCTCCCGAAGCCCTTCCCCAGGGCACGTAAGAGGTGGCTCCATTGTTGCCTAAGACACGATGTGTGTGATCCATCGGATGTGAGAAGGAAGTGGGAGCCACACGTAGAAATCGGCTCCAGTGACGAGAGTCTGCACAGTCCCATTACATCAGTGTTGCATGACACAGAGATTGGTACGACGATACGAGTTGTGACGGGCGGATCGTAGGTTTCGTGTGGTCTTCTTGAACGGCGACTACAAAGTACGCAAAAAAAAAAAAAAAAAAATTTCGAAAAGTGGACTGCAAATCGTACAAAAAAACCGGCACAATAGCGGATCAGCCCATAAATACTTTGCTTTGCGGCACTTCTAGACCGACATTGTGAGCTCAAGGCCCAAATCGAGAACAGAGGTCTCTACTAACCTAGCCGGTTACGGCTGTGGGAAAAGAGGCGACGGGCTTCCCATCCTGATGGAGTAGACCCTATTGTCCACAAAGAGTTTGAAAAGAGTATTACACCTCCATATGCGGAGGCGGCAGCTCCTCCATACTACCGAAATAAAACATAGGTTAATTCGGGTCGGTGTAATCTGCGGTGCATCAGTACTTGCACCTCAATGACGCCCGTTCTGCAATTGTATTCCTTCCCGTCACGACGTCCACGCCTTGTTCAGTCTTTACGATAACACAGCGTCCACCTTCAGATGGTCGCTTTTCGATATGATATACCGTCGACGTTATAGGGTCAACGAAGATACTGTCGACAGGTGCGGCCTAGTAAATCGGGGCTTTGGTCAGTTTCTCATACCCAGGTATTGGTCGATCCATATTGCCACTAAATACTCACGTTCTGCACAAGTACATCAGCCTGTGATAGGAGAATTCCAGCTACCGTATGGAGCAATCTTGGGTGCCATTTTGCTTACTGTGAGGAGTTGAAAGCAAGCTTGCTAGCCTAGCATGTGAGCCTGCTAGTTTACTGAGGCGCTATGCCATGTGTGGATGTTCTTCTCCTAGTTCGAGGCAGCCTCTCACGGCTGCGAGAGATGGGTCAAATGGTCGTTGACGAGAGCATTTGCAAGGCATAGAGGCGAAGAGACCGTAGGAAATCATGAAATAGCAGTCTAAGCTCATGCGTCATGCATGGTGGTTGCTAGTGGTTGGCACTTGGCTGGTCCCCCGCGCTGCGCGTCTAGGCAATCCTCGGACGCCCAGCGCTGCCACTCCAGGCTCGAGAGCTCATCGAGACGATCCAGACACGTGCGCATGGGTGAGCGTAGAGAGACATGTTTGGGGTATTGTTATAACTTCCATAATATACATAACACTACAGATGTATCCTTTCCTTTTTTGTGCCAAGTCAAGCCACAACTTTGAGTGCTTCCTCAAAGTCGGCGATGATGTCACTAATCGCCTCAATACCGACAGAGACCTAGAGATGATCAGGATTTTGTCTGGAGACATGGACACTAAAGACATACTCGGATGAGGTCGGGCGTGACACCCGCAGCGGCTTGCTCTTCGGGATTTAAGCTGCTGGTGAGTGGTAGTCGCTGGTGGGATGACCAAGGTCTTCGCATCACCTACACACCGTCTTAAGATCTTATCTCTACTAGAGAACGGTCACTTACCGACGTTGGCGAGGTTGCTCGCAAGTTTCAATCGGTCAACGACTTTGCTACCGGTAGTAGCATCACCCTTCTGACACCGCTGAAGCTCAGCACTCCACCATACTGCCCCCATGGTCCTGAAACAGCCTTCTTCGCGACCCGGTCATGGCTTGGATGGTCTTCAAGGGACGAGGTTTAGGATACCCAAGCAACGTTCGGGTGCCTGCTGGAGGAAACCTCGCGAGCGGCAAGCGAGCTTTGGGAGTGGCGCTCTGCGCGCAAGCTGAGAGTCTCGAAGGCCCTGCCAGCAGCAAGAAGCTCGCGAAGGGGTTCATGGTCGCACCAAGGTCACGGAGAACCTCAACGCGCTATTACCTGCCCTTGATAATGAATGGCGATGCCGGGCCGAAGGTCTCGCTGAACTTCATCCCGTGGTATGCCGTCCGAAGGCTCTGTGAAAGACGGGAACTTCCCCGAGCGTGTGTCCAGTCGAACTTGCCTAGTAAATGAGTCAGTTTTGGCCCAGTATGAAAGGTAAAAAATAGGTACCTGAATCGACGATAACACCCGGCAATGGTAAGTACCATGGCCGCCAATCCACTCGTTGCGCTGTGAACTGCACGATGGGCTTGAGTTTCTGCTACTGACAGCTGGGGGAAAAACACATACCAACAATAATCGGCACCGTGGTCGATGGGGCGCACAAGGTAACCTCCCATACCAAAGGTGTTGTCAACAATCAACGGGATGCCGTTATCGTGCGCAAGCTGGTGACTTGAGCAAAATTCGAGCCAGGTAGAGATCGAACTTCTGACCTTGGACAAAACCGGAAGATCCGCAACGATGTATTTGATGGGTTACCAATGCTCTCAATGAAAATCGCCTTCGTCTTCTCGTCGATAGCGGCAGCGAAGTCCTCTGGTGCGGTACCCTTGACAAAACCTTCACAGTGATGCCAAAACTTCTTCAGGAATACTGGAGACGGCAGTTGAGTGCCATGTCAAACTGTGTCATAATGAGCTCTGCATACCCTTGAACTGATTGAAGGTCTAAACGTGCGGAAGATTAGTACGCTAGGAAATAGCACGTCGATTGGCATAACCTACACCGCCATACAAGTACGAGCTTGATACAATGTTGTCGCCGACGCTGGCAATGGTGGCAATAGCCATGAACTGGGCGGCATGTCCACTTGCCGTGGCCAGAGCACCGACAAAACCACCCTCAAGGGCAGCCATGCGCTTCTCAAAAACATCCTAGAAGAGGATATACGGTCAAAATATGGATGAAGTCTATATGCAAGTTGAACTCACCAGACTTGGGTTGCCGATACGTGAGTAGATGTTTCCGAAGGCCCTGTACAATGGTCAGAATCTCTTCAAGATCACATTAGCACAATGCGGCATACTTCAATCACGAACAAGTCCGCAGCATGCTAAAACCATGATCGTCAGAAGCTACGAGCTGCAAGCACGTCGGTCGACGAACCTTGGAATCGTTGAAGACGCCGAAACTGCTGGTGGCGTAGATGGGCGGCGCACGCGCATTGGTTGCACTGTCGGGTTCCTGACCAGCGTGCAACTGGAGAGTCTCAAATTCGGGCTCTCTGTGCTCGTCTCAGTCTCTGCGTTCTTGGCAGCTCAAGGAAAAACTCACTTGTAGAATCTGTCCGACATGCTGAAGGCGTTGATGGGTGAGATGAGAGGGGTGCGAGGAAGATGGCCTGAATCTCTCTCTCGTAGGACGAGATATATGGAGGCTAGGAGAAGAGAAGTCTAGTGTCGAATTGGCATAGACAGATGATCACGCAATTATCAGGCTTCACCGGGCGAACAGAAGTGATCCTGGGGTGTTCCTAGGGCTGGAGCTTGATGCATACGGTCCTCTATCTCAATTGACCCGTAGCTCCCGCCTACCGTAAATCACGTCGCGTTACGTACCTCTCGCCGCCGGCTGGGGAGCACAAAGGTAGAGAACATCGACGAGGAGTTAGATTTGCTGTATGACGACGGCGACATACGGTTAAACAACTCGCAGCTTCCCACTTCATTCCACAGATCAGATTTCCTGGAGTACCTCTCGACCACACTCATAACCCATGCCCTAACTATCACCCTTGCTTCTAACACGGACGTTCCCCTAGGTCAAGTGTGGGAGCTCCAGACTGATAGACCCTCGTGCTTGAGTAGAGATGGCGAACAAATGACGCGCTGGGGTGACGCTCTCTTGCACGAGACTCGAAGGAAGTGTGCAGATGCCGCGTCTCCAAAGCTCGTTTAGCTCGACTAGAACACTGAAACTTGATGTGGACGGCAGAGAGTAAGCAGAACGCCGTAGTAGAGTGCGCGAATGTAGATATCGTGAGGTGATGGTGAGAAACGAAGTGCCTTCAGAAGTCGATGTAACAGTCGTGGGTTAGTACCTGAGGCGTCTCTTAAATGGGCGTCACGATCTAGGTCGGGGTCCGACTGGTGTGTCCTCATCTCGAACCACGACGCAGTGGGAAAGAGACTATCATCTCTCAAATACTTATACATGCGGGAGGGTATCTTTGTCTACAATGTCCAATCACTGGCTCCCTATAACTGAGCTTGGGCAGGCTCGAAGACGGCCTTCAGAGCCTCGTTGAAATCAGCAATAATGTCGTTGATGGCCTCAATGCCAACAGAAACCTGGAGCGTTTCAATCAGGGCTCAGACGGAGACAAGAAGAAGCCAGGAGACGTACTCGAATCAAGTCTGGGGTGACACCGGCGTTGAGCTGCTCCTCCGGGGTCAGCTGTTGGTGAGTGGTCGTCGCTGGATGGATAACCAATGTCTTCGCATCACCTGACAACAGTCAATCTGTGAGCCTCAGTGGCACCTTGATAGGTGACAGGTACACGTACCAACATTGGCGAGGTTACTCGCCAGCCTCAGCTTATCGACGACCTGGCTCCCGGCCGTAGCGTCACCTTTTACACCGAACGTCAACACACCCCACCATACTGTCCTGCCCTCAGGACCTTCTTCGCGAGCTCGTGGTTCTTTGTGGGGTGGGGAAGCCCAACGTAAGACACCCACTCGACCTTGTCGTGTTGCTCAAGGAACCGCGCGAGGGCCAGCGCGTTTGCAGAGTGGCGCTCCGCGCGCAGGCTGAGGGTCTCGAGACCTTGAAGCAGAAGGAAGCTCGCGAACGGGTTCAGCGTCGCGCCGAGGTCACGCTGGACGTCCATACGCGCTTTCACGATGAATGCGGTAGGGCCGAAGGCGTCCCAGAAGCGCATGCCGTGGTACCAATCGTCGGCGGGCTCGGTGAACGAGGGAAACTTGCCTGAGCGCGCCCAGTTGAATTTGCCTGCCAAAGGCATGAGAACGCTGTGCGTATACAAACTCAAGGAATGGCGCACCTCCGTCGATGATGACTCCGGCAATGGTGGTACCATGCCCGCCGATCCACTTCGTTGCGCTGTGCACTGTAGCAAGACGTCAGCTGTGATGGTCGCTGTGAAAACTGTCTCAGTGTACTGACCGACGATGTCTGCGCCCTTCTCAATGGGACGAGCGAGAGGTATCCGCCCATTCCGAACGTGTTGTCGACGATGAGCGGAATGCCATTGTCATGAGCAACCTGACCGCATGGTCAGAAAAATCAGGATCGGCTATGAGGTACGAAGATGGTCTACCTTGGATAAGGTTGGGACGTCGGCCACAATGTGGTAAGGGTTGCCGATCGTTTCGCAGTAGATCGCCTTCGTCTTGTCGTCAATAGCGGCAATGAAGTCAGCAGGGTCTTCGCTCTGGACAAACTTCACGCCGATATTGTACTTTTTCAAGAAGACTGATGGATCGAAGGTCAGAAGTTAACCTAAAATTTGCAGGTGAATCGAAAGACCTTTGAACTGATTGTAAGTCTGTGATAAGAGCGGTGTGAGCATGCTGCGGCGTGGAACGAACGTCTTGTTACTCACGCCGCCATACAAGTACGAGCAGGCAACGATGTTATCACCGGCGCCGGCGATGGTGGATATAGCCATGAATTGCGCCGCGTGGCCACTGGATGTAGCGAGGGCGCCGATGCCACCCTCGAGAGCTGCCATACGCTTTTCAAAGACATCCTATGGTAGTCACGTCAGTGGTATGAATGAGAAGATGGCGACGAGGCACATACAAGACTGGGGTTGCTGATACGGGAGTAAAAGTGGCCATCTTGCCTGAACACATGTGAGCTTTTGTACTTATTCTAGCGGAGGTCGTGATGACTCACCTCATGGCGAAGAGGTCGGCACCATGCTGAAAGGGACATCGTTAGAGCAGTCTGTAAACGACTCGCAAAACGAGCCAGCCCACCTTGAGTCATTGAAGACAAAGCTGCTTGATGCATAAATTGGCGGGGCACGTGCGTTGGTCGCGCTAATCGATGTCTTGTCCTGCATGTAGTTGCAGAGTCTCGAATTCGGGCTCCCTATGCATTGATCAGTCCCATCCTATAGAGCATCACAAATAACAAATGCGTGAGACTCACTTGTAGAACTTGTGTGCGGCCATTGTGGTTCTAGAGTGGTAAGAAGGGGAGGAAGACTTGGGTGAATAATCCAGAGACGCATTCTGGATGCATTTATGTGCTCGGACTGAGCTGCGGGACCGTCCTAGCGTGCAGGGAAGCCTCATCACGCCACCGAGTGGTTTGTCAAGGTGGAGCTCTTGGTGTTCCCACCCATCGCTCGCGGCTTGGTCAGTGAAAGCATGTCCTCGCGTAGTGCGTCCCTGGCCCGTGGCTTCTCCGAGGGTGTTTCTATCTTTGCAGAACCACTCGTGGGTAGAGAGGAAGCAGCTCTTACAAAAAGAGTTGGGTGTATGGCAGGGTCGGCCCTGGTTTTTGCTAGGATTTCGCAGGATAGCCCGCGTATAATCTAGATAAGTGCTTTGGGTTCTCTGTAGCCTCGGACCGTCTCGTATGAGATACGCGTTGAACTGAATCAATGAGAGTCACTAGCGGACGCTGTGTCATGTTACTCGAGCCTGTGCATGTCACATAATCAGTCTTCGCGAAATATATCCTTGACGTATTAGAGAATAATTCATGACGGTACAATATAAAGATGAAGAGGGATCGGCGCGGTGACGGATAGAATCAAACCATAACGTCCTCCCAACCTCCCGTGCTTTGTACGAGCGCTTGATGAATTCACGCTCAGACGCCCGTGAAACGCGCTCTCGGCAGGCTTGCGGCAGGCTCGCGGGGCGTTGTTCACCCATCCACCACCTTCAAACGCAGTGCTCGCACTTGTCTCGTAATTCTATACACATGTTGAAACCCTGGCGCGCGTTCTACCTTATTGTACAACAAGGCAAGCCATGGATACCCCCAAAGGAGGACACGCGTATCGCAAACCATTGCTCTAGAACACAGCAGTATCACCGTCTAACGACGTTCAAGTATGCGGCTTGTGCTGGTTGTATGCAGCCATCGCCACGCAGAACTCCCCTGAAAATGTCAAGCACCAGCCGGCCCTTGCGGTGTGCGAAGGCATGACCTACGAAATGTTTGACATGTGTGGTACGTACTGAGTGTTGAACTACAAGGGCAGCGGCAGAAGTTAATTGCTTGCTGACACAGTATAGAAAGCGTGTTTACCTCAGCACCGGGCTATCGCAGCATCTTGGGCTGCGAGGAAGCGAAGTCTGTATTGTGAAGCGGTCATGGCTGCTCACTCCTCAGATACCCACCGGAGCGTGGTCTCATGATACCCTCCCTCCGAGTCGCTGAGAAACAATCAGAGTCCCAAGTGGGAGAAGGCAAATTACTCCGACCGGCAAAGCAGGGACGAGGCGACCTCGCTGTGATATCCGTCTGTTAGGCTTTCTGGTGAGAGGCACAGCCAGGGTAAGTAGATCCTCGTGAGGGCGTGAAAGTACTTTTTCACCTTCCCGCAATTGTCTCGCAGAATTGACCACGATATTTCCAAAAACTATCGGATGGCCTTCAACTCAATTCCACCTGTTTGGGTTGAATTTGGGCCAACCATGTCCCATTCGGTCATCGGGCTTGTCTTTCCTCACGTATGAGGTCATGTGCGCGCCCACCAGTATGACCTCCTCCGCCCAATCACATTCCCCCCAATTGCGCTTGACCACCAACGACGAGCAAGCATGGATGCTACGCCCGAGCAACTCCAGGGTCTGTTTCCGACGCCCACAATCTTCCCGCCCTCGCCTGTCCTACAAGCACCGACACGACATGCGGGATGGTCTGCCGACTCCACAAAGGCTGTTCTCACTGACCTGAAGGAGAACCACAAGCGATGGCATATCTTCTTTAATGAAAAGCACTTTCATAAGTACGTTCAGTGCCGTCATACTCGCTATACGGGCCGAACGTTGACATAGTTTGTAGTCATGCCGCACAACCACCTCCTAGCTATTTATGCTATGGGCGCAAGCGCCAAAACTCTCGACGCGGCATACCCATACCCATGTTGTTTATCAGAAGCCGCTTTCCCTCCCCCTGATGAGGAGGAGCTGAAGCGGATCCAAGCTGCGAGGAAGGCCGTCATTGATGAGTCTAACTGGAAAGATCATCTCGGCGACGAACGGTACGCGAGCAGATGAACGCTTCCCACGGCTCTCTCAGACTCATTGCCCTGCACAGATACTACCAGGTCTTACGTCTCATTCTTCACCAAGCAGCTTCTCTCGCGGCCGAATAGCATAAGCTCTGTCACTGGAAGGGACTACGTCTTCTCCAAGGATTCGCGAATGTTCGTCCCTGCAAAGGGCGGCGCGAAGCCTATGATGCTCATAAGTCCAGCTTCCTCGCGGGTTTCCTGCACCCTCTTATCCACGCTGGCTACGGTTCCCGAGTTTGGGTTACCGGGTCTGATTTTCTGAAGGTTTTGCTTGGGTTTCACAGACCTCGCGTCCAAGCACTGATGTCATTACAGGTGGTATTGTACCGAGGCCACTGCTCAGGGCACGGAAGCCGACTCTCTATTCCCGGCCAGTCTCTTTGAGACGTCACCGGGAAGCCTCACGTCGCGACTCAGTGCATTCGTCCTGTCTTCAGCACCCGTTACAGAAGACGAGCATGCTCTCACGGTGCTCGCCCGGATCGCCAAGGACGATGCGTTCGCGCCGTCGAAAAGTGAAGCTCCCTATACCTCCCGATGAGGATGAGAAGAGCGTTGACAGAGTCGTTCGACTTACTGCGCCAGAAGCTCGTCGAGTATACCGGTACTTGGATGAAGAGCGTCACGCCTGACAAGGACGTCTTGAGGAAGAAATTCGAAGAGGTGGCGTGGCATGAACGCCGTCATCTACGGAGTCGGCGGCTATGCCGGAAGAAAGCAGGGTGAAGACGAAAACAGCGAATTCAACGGGGACTTCTTCTAGTAAGTACATCACCTCCTTTAAACTAGAAATCGCGTTGCTGAGAATATTTCTAGCATGCACCTTGTGACTTCTTCGCTTATGACGATTTCTCTCCTGAAACACATTGAGCCCATCCTCTGCGTCCCAATACTGCTCAGGACCTACTTCATCTTTTCCTGTGTCCTCTACGTCGCCCGTGGTCGGCCTCCCCTCCCCATCTCCGACTTCTATGCGGCTACAACGGCCACACCCTCTCCTCCCTCCTCCTCGCTCAACCCGCCGACGACACCCTCCCGCCGTCCGAGACGCCCAAACCCGTGGCTCCCCATCCTCCAAACGACCCTCGTCCACCCGAACGAGCACCTCTGCAAGGCCCAGCGTGCGCTGTACTATTACGCCGAGACGCTCGGCGGGACGCCGCATGCCCATTTCGCCGACACGGTGCAGGGGCTCGACGGTCGTGGAGAAGTTGGATGGGAGTTTGTTTGTGCGGGTCGCTGGGTTGACTGCGAATCGCCTCACTCGGGTGGATGAGGGAAGGGCAGAAGAAGCGAGATTGGGGATAAATGCTGGGTTCTTTGAGACTACTGAGGAGGATAAGGAGAGGAGGAAGGCGGAGATCATTCAAGGGATGAGTACACCGCGTGAACTCATTGCGCATACGGAAGTAAAATGTGAAAGGAATATTGTACTTGTACCTACGAAGCAAAAACCGGTATCATATCAGCCGTGTTGCAGCATTTTTGCGTGGATGCCTAATACATACGAATGATCATCTGTCAATAGATCGGCAGGGTCAATCGATGGTAATGTTGAATGCGGGTGGTGGCTGGCTTGAGGTGATCCAACAGTTGAACAATATTATTGCGCCTACAAACAACGCATACACCGATCATAGTACGAAGCCCGCGGTCCAACTTTGGCGCAAGAGCCCATCGAGCCTCTCTCCCCCCCCCCCCCCCGCGTGAACGGCTCGGACTTGAAGTCGGAGCAACTGATCTGTTCGCTAGTGAATAAGGATTTTCGTTCATGAACATGCGAGAGGGAAAGTACGCATTCACGTTCATGTAAGGCCAACATTACAGTTTTTACGGAAATTCACGCCTTGAGATAAAACCCAGTCAGCAAAATCCCACTTCCGCTGCTCCTGGCCCCTCCAAGCTCATCCACAGCCCAGCCAGCCGATCCGCAGTAAGCCCCGCGCGACACGCACACGAACAACGGTACCCATCGAGCACCTCCGCGCCCTCGAGCTCCGTCAACTCCGCGAACGCGCCCGGCGCCGCCCCGCCGAACACCTCGCCGTAGTGCAGCAGCGCGCGCTGCAGCTTGCAGAGTGCTCGTCTCGGGTGCACGAGCGTCGTCTGCACGAGGGGCAGCCACGGGTCGCCCTTCGCGTGTTTCCTGTGCGTAAGGCGCGAGCGTGTTGGCGGCCGCGGCGGGCGTGCCGCACGTGCGCGCGGGGCACGGGGGAGGTTGCGGTTGTAGAAAGGTCGGCGATGGGCAGAGCGGGGCGGCCGCGCGAGGACGTAGACGGAGAGGCAGTTGAGGAGGTAGGTGCGGAAGGAGGAGAGCGGCGGAGGGGAGGGTGAGGGTGTTGAGTTGGGAGGTGATCATGAGGCTCCCGAAGTGACGAGGTGCATGCTGATGAGGGGGTTAGTGTGTATCATCGAGTACTAAGAGTGGCCGCTCACTTCCAAGAAGTCAGCGTTGAACCCGCGTTCTTCTCGTCGGTCCCCAGGGACCTGCCCGCCCAGCCGCCGATACCATAGACGACCGTGGACCAACCACGCCAGCTCCTTGAACTTGCGCTGAATGACGGCACGGTCGGGCGCGACGGTCTGCAACCACGCATCCGCGTACTCTGCAAGCTTCTTGGCAGGTGCCTCCGAGAGACCTTGTTCATAGCCAGCAAGGGCTGTGGCCCAGTCTGCGATCCTGAAATGCCGATGTGGCCTGGCGTTAAACTCCGGGTCCTTGGCGACACGCGCGAGAATCGTGAGCGCGTGGATGTCCTCTGGCTGTTTTGGCGAGATGGCGAGTGAGCTGAGCTTAGAGGTGATGGATGAAGTCCAGAGCTCGTCTGGGAAGAAGGGTACTGCCGCAATGCCCTTTTCTACCGCCGCCAGCGAGAGACCTGTTCAAAGTCTCGCGTGAGCAGGGAATGGAGACGGTAAAGGTGAAGGACGTACCTTCGACGACCATTCCGGGGAAGCCCAAATTCTGTTCCGTAGCCGATGTGGATGAGAGGGTGGAGGAAACCGCCGTAGAAGTGGCTAAGCATGAGGGGCTTCGAGCCGTTCTTTCCAGGGATGATGTTGGCATCCTTTGAAAAGACATATTCCTCGAGTACGTTCTGCACGCTCTTATTCTTCTCGAGCAGAAGACTGGAGAAGAAAGCGGCCGTAGGCCTGGTAATACTGAAAGCAAATGAGTTAAACTTTTGGCGACAAGGCATATGTCACAAGACATACTTCTCATCACCCAGATGATCCTTCCAGTTTCCCTCGTTAATGACGCCCTTGGATGGCTGATCCTTGGCGGATCGCCGGCTACGGGAGGCTCACTGGGCGGGCCTCTGGTATACGACGTGCGTTTGGTACGCAGCCTTATCACGTCTCCACCCGCGCCCATAGCGTAGATGGCCAGAAGGTGCATGCGTAGGACCCCTTTTTTTCTTAGGAGTGGCTGAAATATGCGTGAGTGAATGCTGGGATTGGAAACACTCAAAGAAGGTTTACTTGTGGAAACCATGTTCATTGAAGAATATGTGGTGCCGGTGGTGGTTATCGCGCAGACAGTCGAGCAGAGCCTCAGTAGTCTCGTGCGACCAACCGGGGTGGGTAGCGCGTCGGGTTCGCGACGACGGCGGATGGAAAGTCCGGCTCAGGAGTGGGGAAGAGGCCCTTGAGTTGTGCAGCTGTGGCGTCCATTGTTTTAGGATGTGTGGTAAGTCAGTTGTGTGGATCGGTGTTCGTTGGGAAAGGCAGCGACAAGTCGAGATGTTATATACATCTACACGATGCGCCGGATTACCCCATTCATGAACGTGACCTGGGGGTTTGAACGTGACCATACGTGAACAGCATTACTACATTGCCTCCCAGCTGCGACGCGTACTGCATAGGGTGACGCGCAGGATCATGATATGATGAGGAGCTTACCTGCGGATTTAGAGACCGTAGCAAGTCTAGAGTTGTTGCGCTGCTGCACTGCGAACGAACCGCGACGAAAACGGACGACATATTGTACTTTCCGCCCAATGCGGAGGCCGCGGACACGTAGCATGCTTCTCAGCTGCCTCGAGGTAGACGTCACAGTACCTGCCGAGCATCCACGTCAATACCCCTGCGGCGAGCAATGTGAAAACAAGCATCAAACCGTGGAACCAGATGGGAACGTCGATCGCTGACCGAGCAGAGCCGTACTCCACGTCCCCCAAGACCGTGACCGCTGTATACACGCCCGTGGCCCGTGACCGACACCCAGTACGCGGGCATGTGATCTGTGACAGTGAAATGTAGGGCGAATCCTGACAAAGACATTGGTCAGCTTGACAGTTGAAACATCCAACTTCAAAGGTGCACAGTGCAATTTCAGAGCACCGACGCGCCCGCCGCGGGGGTCCGACGCGTCCACGTCGGCGCGAGTCTGGTCTTAAGCGCTGAGGCGCACGTGCATGACATTCGGTGACTGGCGAGGGCCCTGCGTAGCGGAGCAGCAAGTAACACCTTCAGAAGCGTAGCTGTCCGCGCTCTGCCTTTGGGAGACTACCTTCAGAAGCAGATTCAAGTTCATCCAGATTCCAGTCACATTGTAGTCTACTTCACCCACGACAAGTTTCCCCGATTATGAAAGAGATATTACAACCGCGAAACCTGACAGGGTTCAGAGAACCGCTCCGACACGACCTCGCCAATGTTTTGAGACTGACTTGCTACATTCAAACAACACTCATCATTCATACTATAACTTTAGAGCCAGGTAAAACCCAGCATAGCCAAACCTCTTCCTCTCCTTGCTCTTCCTCGTCCACGTGAGCCTGTTCGCACCCAGCCCCGCGACGCACACGAAATAATGACCGACGGCGTGGAACTTCGTATACTCCGCGGCCATCGCGCAACACAAATCCACAGAACCCTGTATTGAATTAAACCGCGTCGTCGCATGATATACGTCTACAGACAAGAGCACAAACTTCGCATTGTGAGTTGTCCCGAAGCACAGCAAAATATCCCGACACACTACTGTAGTACAACAGACAACAACCAACACCGACGCTCTCTACCGTTCCGCGCCCGTCCTTCGAAATTTCTCCTATCGGCAGCAAAAAAAAAACCCCAATTATGTACGCAAGAAAGCGGGGAATAACGAAACGCGTGCTTGGTGTAGAGTACGAGAACGCGGCGGACACTTTTCGCGCCTTCGACGGGCGCGGTGGATGTATATACGTCGGACGTGTAGATCGCAAATGAAGATTAAGAGATAACTTAAGGGAGGTGTAAGGAGCGTGGGGCGCGTCTACTGGTCCTTCTCCATGACCGGCGTCGCGCGATGGTCGCCGCCGAGCTCTTGACGTGGTCCATGCTGCTCGAGTCCTCGCGCACGGGGTGCTCCATGCGCATCTCGACGTGCTCGCCCAGCTGCTGCTCGTCGTGCACGAGCCCGACGCGGCCGCCGATGAAGCGCCTGCATTTACGTGGTCAGTTGTGAGGGGGTGTTATGCGGGAAGGGGGACGTACATCCAGCCGGGGGACGATGCTGCCGGGGGGGATGACCCACGGCTCGGAGGCGTCGAAGTTGGGCGGCGTGAGGCGGTCGCCGGAGACCTTGCGCAGGAGCCAGGCGATGCCATTGATGAGCACAAACGAGATGATGCCCGCGATGACACCGTACGCGATGCTACGTGGTCGTCAGTTTGTGTTAATGATTCTGCAGAGGGAAGTACGCACTTGTAGGTGAGCGGGATGATGATGAGCGTGAGGAACGCGGGGACCGAGTCGCCGACATAGTCCCAGTTGATGTCGCGGACGTTGCGGATCATGAGCGAGCCGACGATGACGAGGGCGCCACCGGTCGCCCAGCTCGGGATGGACGCGAAATCGGGGAGAAGAAGACGGAGATGAAGAACGCGATGCCGGTCGTGACCGCGGTGATGCCCGTCTTGCCGCCCTCAGAGATACCCGTCGCGGACTCGATGAACGCGGTGACGGGCGACGTGCCCATGAGCGCGCCCCATGCTGATGCTGAACCGCGTCGACGCAGTACGCGACGGTCGAGCGCTCGAAGTCGAGCGTGACGGGGTCGCGCAGGCCCGCGAACTTGGCCATCGAGTACAGCGTACCGGTCGTATCTGTGGGAAGTGAGATGGGAAGTGCGGAAAAGGGGGCAGACGAGACGTACCGAGGATATCGACGTAGAGGAAGGTGACGAGGGCGTACCACACGCGGCCGTTGCTGTAGTTGAAGTCGATGGCGTTGCCGATCTTCTGCAGCGGGCGGAAGGTGACGACCTGCTTGAAGAAGTCGAACGCCTCGTCGCCGGACGCGGTGTGCGGGAAGTAGGTGACGGAGGTCGGGCGCGGCCACGAGATGATCGACGTGAGGAAGATGCCGATGAGGATGGCGCCCTTGACGCGGTGGTAGAGCATGAGGAAGACGGTGAAGATACCACCGACGAAGATGCCGAGCCACATGGTGGGGCTTTGCAGGACATGGCTTGCGCAGTAGTTCGGGAGGTCCTCACTAATGTAGTCTGGTGAGAAACAAGGTATAAGTAACGACACTGAGCACTATGTATGCCAGCTTACATTGCGCTGGGCAACCGCCGAGGCCGACGAAGTTGGTCTTGTCACCACCAATAACGCCCAGACCACCGCTCGCTGTCAGCAGGTTTTAGCATATACCATATTCATCGCGAAGGTCTAAGCTTACACAAGCCAATGAACCTGGATGGGGAATCAGCTTGGACGAAATTTGAACGAAGCAGCACAATTTCAACTCACGCAATGAAGAGACCAATTCCTGCACCGACGGCCATAAACGAGCGACTGAGGCATGATACGTGCCAACCATTGCCGAAGACCGAGGAGGGAAAGAATGAAGAAGAGCCAGCTGCGTATCGTTGTTTTAGGAGATTGTAGTGGCAAAGGGGCCAGGCAAAAAAACATACCCTTCCAAGAATACAGCGGCCAGGGCCTCGCGGTAGGTGATGATACCGCTCCCGTGGAAGCTGCGCGGAAGCATGTGCGTCAGACGTGCGAACATTCATAGATAGCTGCAAGTTTCACGCACCCAACAACCGAGTACGTGAACTGTCGAGATGGAGGTTAGTGCGATCAGGACGCGCGTCAGACGCCATGTGATATGCATGCAAAACTCACGTAGGCGTTCAGTCCAAGTCCGGGTGCCATGCCCACGGGAAGGTTCGCGAGTAGACCCATGAGGAAGGACGCGAGGGCGGAGACCGCAGCGGTGGAGGTGATGAGATCCCGACGGACCTCTGCGACGCACGAGAGGTAGGTCTGGTCGTTGACACAGAGGTCGGACGAGGTGCAACTCGCAGGTTGCCGGGCCACCGTGTCGGAGATGATGGAAGCGTTGACAGAGATCTACCAAGCGTGTTGGCCGGGTTAATCGGGCGGGGGAGCGGGCGGGGTGCTTACGATGTACGCCATGGCGGCCTGGGCGGGTTGGTGTCGTCAGCTCTGCCTGTATGTCGTGGTGATCAAATTTGATGCTCACCCCTGTTGTTGTCAAGCCGGCGCGGATTTTCAGTCTGCAGGTGCAAAGGAGATCAGCATGAGCGTCGAAAGCGATGCGAGCAAACCCCTGACCAGAAAACCGCGACCCAGCACGCACTCTCCTTCGGATGTCCAGAGCCTTCAAGCTGGACCCATCTGCCCACGAATGAGTCTGCGACCTAAACACGGGACGCCGTGAGCTCGGTGGTGGGGGCGGAAGCGTCGTAGGGGGGCACTGCGCTCACCGCAGCGTTGATTCTGTCTGTGAATCAGGGCGACCATGGTGGTGGCACCAGGTGAGGGGAAACTAGACGATTAGGAGGGGGCGGGAACCAGCAGCCCTTGTGCTTTTGGACCGTTTTTTACATGCCGTTTATCAGAAAAGATAAGCAGGCCGCCGCTGCACACCGGCCCCTAGCGGCAGCCCCATTCCATCTCCGAGTGATCTGCTCAACAATTTTTGCCCGACATTCTAGGCGCTTCCGCCCGCCCCAGAGCCCGTGGCGCGCTGCGGTCCTCGCCACTCCGAGCACAGCATCCGCCCTTAGCGCCATTCCGACGTCCGCCCAAGCGTCGACGGCCCCCTGCTCGTCGTGCGCGCGACGCCGCCGACGACGAGCGCGCCCAAGAGAAGGCTGCCTGGTCTGTTAAGTTCACGGCTCACCTCGACCACATGCGCGTGGCATCGCTTTTCTCATATCGTGCCAGCACATGGCGGTGGTGACAAGTTCGCCGCGCGCTGGCTTGGATACCGCGGTACCAGCGAGTGCCCGTGGCCCTGAGATCACAATCCGCGCAGTAACCAACCAGTGGGACCAAGAACCCTAGACTGGTATTTCCTTCCCATACCAAATCTGGTTCTCCTTCGCTGAGGCGCAGATACTGAGACTGGCTTGCGAGTTCCTGCAGCGAGCAGGAGTTTATGACAATGAACGGTCCTAAGCAAGTACGAATTGGAGTCGACGCTCGCTGAAGGGAACAGGCTGAATGTGTGGCGTACTTCCCCTTCCTAGGCACTTGTCAGGTATTGGCGCTGCTGCGTTGCAGCACCGCCGATGCGATTCACCCGGCTCTCAACACTAGCTGTCACGCGGGCCCTTTCGGGCTGGGGGGGCTGGAAAGTATAACAGAGTAAAGCACTTGTACATAAGTAGTATGCAATTGCTCTCATTCCGTCTGCTGTAAACCCATGTTATAGTCGACACACAAATTTATGGAGACGTCTTGCTTTACCCGCACGATGCAATGCAGCAGCAGAACTGTCCTTCTTTTGAATACGTGCTTTCTTTGACAAAAATATGCCTGTTATTCACCGCCTCCCGCCACATTGATATGGCAAAATCGTTCTCTAGGCTATTAGACCGTTGCTCGCTGCCTGGTGACACATTGCCTTCGACCCAAGTCAAGGTACGGCATTAGGGCAAACAGACAGGGCTCGATTCAAATCGATGACGACAAATCCCGACAGTGAATACTTATGCATACAGTCCCATTATTTGCTTGACTAAAAAGCTCTCGCGGCAGGCATTGTACCTTGTTTCAGCTCGTCTTCTATACAAGGCTCAGCCTCCATAGGCTGGGACCAACCCCGTAGCCTGTTCAACAGCCAGCAAGCTGAGCGTCATGCCGGGAAGTGAAAATCCGGTCTGCATGCAAATTAGATCTCATCCCGTGTCGACTGAGACTGCATATACTCAAAGATTCTTCAGCGCCCTTTATAATTAGGTCATCGATCATGACGCTAGTGTAGCCGTCTGCGCAGGTTATGATTAGGGGTGGGCGGGACTGTGCTGCGAGACCTGCGTTGATGCCTGCTACGACTCCCTGTGCCGCGGCTTCTTCGTAGCCTGTGGTGCCGTTTATTTGGCCTGCGAGGAATAAGCCCTGGAAACAGTTGAGCGACGTATAACTTTATTTCTGTGGTGTGACAAACCTTTATTCGCTTGGTCTCGAGCGTAGCTAAGAGGTATGGGTGAGATGATATTCACAAAATGTGATGGTATGCTTACGTGTAAGCTCGCGGGCATCTATGTGGTCCTATTCGACGCCATACGCCGGACGAACAATCTCGACGTTCTCCAGCCCAGCAATGCTGCGGTACATGACCTCCTGCGCATCTTCTGGCAGACTGCACGATAGCCCATTTGGGTAGACCAAGTCTTCAGATAACTTCAGTACCCAAACCATGAATGGGACATTTGTGGGGACGCACCCAGAGTCGTAGCACTCGGGCTCAAGCCAAACATTATACGCCGTCTTCTGCGGGAACCGCCGCACCTTGGCCTCCAACGACGGACAATACCGCGGGCCCTTCTTCGTTTCCCTGGATATGCGCCGCACGATGCATATTATCCCTCACAATCTCGTGCGTCTGCTCATTCGTCGCCGTCATCCAGCAGTCAATCTGGTTTCTCCGCATTGTCAACCGTCTTGTGCATATAAGCTGAACGGCCGTGGCGCGGCGTCCCCTCGAAGTTGCCTTTCGAGCGCGGGGTGCGCAAACAAAGTCGATGCTCTTGAGCTGCAGCCGCGCGGGGCGTGCTCGTTTGGAGGCGGCCGAGCGCGAAGCCTGCCGCGCGTAAAAAGCCGGAGAGACCGATAAACGGGTCCTCGCTCATCCGTCCCGCGGGAAGGTTTTCATCCCGATGTGGATCTCCCCCGAGAGGAATGTGCCCGTGCAGATCACGGCTTAGGAGCAACGGACGGCTTCACCAGACTCTGTGGATTGTGTGAGTGGGGGTCCGAGGGGAAGTGGGGATAGGCGTACCTAGCCGGACGCCGGTGACGGTGCCCCATGTGCCTTCTTGTTAGGTATGGTCGAATATGAGGGTCGTATGCTTGCGGCACGAATGTCGAGGTTTGGGTAGTTGTGAAGCGTAGCTTACATGTGTTTCCTGTACAGTTTTCTGTCAATTTGCGCACGCAAACCCTGGCTATATGCGTCAAGGAAATGATTGGGTCTGGTCACAAACATGAACTCACCCATACTGCAGGACCCTTTGAAGCATTCAGCATATGGAACTGACATCCTGCTTTGTCTACATAAAGTTTGTGGGTAAGTGGGAATTTTACTGAACATATTTTAGAACGTACCGGCGACCCGTCCCATGACACCGTCCAGCGCATCCACCTCCTCACAAGTGTGCCTTTGCCCACACACCGCCAATAGACGGATTACACGAGAGCTCGTCAATAGCGTCAAGCTTTTGTGTGAGCAGCACTGTTCGTGCCCCCGCCCTCAGCTGCCCTCGGCCGCCGCCTCGCACCCAGCATGTCCTCTCGCCAATCACTGACCACTATGCGCATGCGCTGTTCATTTAGCCCCACCGCCAAACCTTTTGAGCGTAAAGTGCGGCTCACCCGTCATATACGCGTCCCTGAGCCCGAAGCTATGAGCGTAGTTGGAGGAGTATGAATGCTTCTCTGGTAATGTTTCTCTCATGCACGCTTAGGAGACACGTCCTGTAACGGGAGATTTGGTCACCTATAGTCGGCGGCTGGGATTAGGTCGTGCGTATTCGATATTTGTCATCGTCCGTCCGACGAACGGGTTGCAGAAATAAGGAAAAGAAATAAAAAAAAGAAAAAAGAGACAAAAAACAATTAAAAAATAGAAAAAATTTTTTTCCTTATAAAGGAAATATTTTTTTTTAAAAAAAAATAGAAGAAACATTTAAAAAAAAATTTTTTAGGAAATTGAGATTAAAATTGTAGTGTTGGAGAGGGAAGAGTTTTTTTTAATAACAAAAAAACAAAAAAAATTGAAAAAAACAAATACAATTTTTAATTTTTTTTTAAAGAGAAAAAATTTTTAAGATTGTTTAAAAAAAAAAAAAATTTAAAAAATTATAAAATTATAAACAAAAAGAAAAAAAAAATAAAGACAATTCTCGGTGGCTTTGTCTGCGAGGCTCTTGATGTTGATCGTCTTTGACTCTTGCCCCTACGGTGGTGGTGCCTGCAAGGACCCTCCGCAATTGCCAGGCACATTGCGCGCCGCCCGGAACTGTGTGACCCATTCGGCCCGGCATGGCTGGAGGATGGGGTGGTGCTGGGTGGTTGAAAACAAGCTGGAATCTGCCTGGAACACTCGAGTATCCATGAAGAGTGAAAAGACGCCCCCACCAGATCACATTAGCCCACCACTTGAGTCTTGGCCGCCGAGTCGTTCTTCGCGAACGGACAAGTCCGTTGCGAGCCTTGTCGGTAAAGTCCTTCAGATTGAAAGCAATGAAGGGCACCTCGGTTGGGTTGGTTTTTGGCTGCAAATGTACGCGTTGGCAGTTTCCACGGAGTAGACGCAACGACAGCTGCACAACGTTCTTGATCACTGCCAAGGCAGTGCTGTCGAAGCCGAGTGCCTTCATTGCGCGAGTCGAGGTCGGGGACAAGACCAAGCGCAACCCCGCAGGCAGCAGCGCGGCGTGCCTGAGATGTACCACAGCAGACATCGTACGCGTGAAGGTAATATTAGATGCCGTCATAGTACCCTATGATCGCTCCGTCTCGAACGTGAGCCTACTGTGAGCCTACGTGTAGCCGTTCTGATCCAGCGTCTACGGAAGCATTGCAACATGACCGTGGTGGTAAAAGCGGAAGTATACAGTGTTATGATCCAGCGTCCCTACGGGAAACTTGCACAAAAGCTACGATTCTAGGGGAATCGCAACACCCTCCCGCGCCGACCCCGAGGACCTCGCATCGTACGCGAGCTACACTACATCATCATCTTTGGGCCCCAAACCACTGTGCGCCCATTGTTCGCGCTGGAAGCAGAACATCAAAAGACACACAAAGGACACAAAAACACAGAACCACTACTGCTCTTTTTCTGCTGATCACAAGTCCAAGCTACCAACACCCTTCTCGAACGACGGGAACCTTAATATCTTGTGTATATCTTGGCGCGAGAGCAACAGAAAGCGCGCCCTCAATTTTCCAGCAGTTACAGAACAACACCACAAACACAAAGGTCAGCGCTGTATTCAAATTGCGCTGTGGCGCTATTATACGAAGGAGACCGAGGGACGAGACAGATTGCGGGGTAAACATTGTCTGGGGAACGTCGGTATGGACGCATTTGGAATTCGCGCTCGCGAGCGGTGATCGGGGGCCTCATTGCCGTTTCCTTGACCTCGGGACCCTTGCCCGACGCTCAGCAACTCTATCGCGAGGTAATCTACCGCACGCGTGTTTCTCTCATTTGGACGCGTTGTATCGGGTTGGCTCTCTCAAGAGCACGGCTGTCATGGCGATGTGATAGTGTTGCTGCGCTCGTCTGGATTTCTGGTCTTCAGCTGGGAGACGTTCTTCAAGTTGAGCTTACGCCAGAGCCTGCCTCAGTGTGGGCTATGGCGGTTTCGCGCGGTTCTCCTTCATGGCGGGAAGGTGTGTTGATTTTCTGTTCTCATAGCATGCGAAGCAGTTGCATTGCCTCCATCTAACCTCGGGGAAAGGTATGTCCGAGTGTGCTGTACAGCCTACTCAAAGACGGGGCGGGCCATAGTCATGCCAGCAGGCATGTGGCAAACCTTCCATCCTCCCCAGCGGTGCATTCAGGTCAGCCATGTGAAATTCGCTAAGCGTGAGGCTAATTGACTTCGTCTCGACAGCATGGAGGTTGCGGCTCTGATCTCCAAACCTTTTCGAGAGATCTCCCGCCGCTCAGCTCGCATCCTCTCTGGTATGGAAGCTACCGCTCTGTATTCCCAAAGGCTATCGGTGTTGTACTTCCGGTGCTATAGTACATCCACTGACTACTCAGGTATACTCACGTCTATTTTGTGCCCTAGGCGATTTGATCAAGGTCCGACAGACCGTGCGTAGAGTGGCCATTTGTTTTCAAAGTTCAGTGCTGTATCTTTCTTCTGACCGTGACAAAGTACTTACGCCTTCAACACAACTCGGCTCAGTGAGATTAATGTCACCGTCATGGCCTACCTCCGGTGAGTTGGGTGAATGAATCAAGTTAATCGGTCGTGAGATACCTCCTGTTCATTCACCTACTTAATCAAGATCCTTACTGTGCATTTAACTATCCCATCTTTGCACGTTTCGTACAGTCGGTTTGAAATCGCGCACTTCGACCGTGTCCGTGACACGACCGGCGACGACCAACCTTACAAGCATTCTGACTTCGTACCGTGTGGTGTGTGGGGCGAGAGAATCAGCGCGGAGTGGATGGTGAGATATCTCATAAAAAAAATGTAAGGATATCTCAATGTAAGATATGCATCTTTTTTTCTGACGCAAGATTCTTTCGTTCGCTGCAAACGTGCGGGCACCCCCGGGTGTGGCGGGCTGTTGGTGAGTACGAACCACGGGCAGCAGCGTAGGCCATGAGGGAGTTTCAAAATCCCAAGAACCGTAGCCCTAATATATATCAATGTTAACTCCTTTTTTTTCAACGACAGCTCCTTGTGGATAAAAACCCTAGGAATGACCTCACAGTAAAACAGACCTTCTCACCGCCCACAAAATGTGAGTTTTCGGGGTTGCAAGCTCCATGTATCGCCGTGAACCCCATCTCTACACGGTACTACCGAACTCACTAAAGGCACAAAACAACCAAAAATTATCCTTGCAAATTCATAAGTCTCTGGTGGACTTGCCACGACGTGACTGTCGTCCTTGAATCCACGCGAGCAGGCACGTTTATTGACTGTCTAGAGCTCGGTCTCTGATCTGGTGGTGGGGTAGCAGTCCTGGCCTGTGCGCGTCATTCTGAGCCCGAGACGTGCCCATCAAAGCCGTGGTCTTTGGTTGGCTGTTGGTCCCTATAATTTAAACATTTTTGCAGCTGCTTCATATTGCGCGTGAGCACATCAACTTACGTGCAGCGATCTGAGCATCGGGACCGAGGGTCCGAGTTTGGAAGAAGCATACATATACCGCTTCCCTATCCTGGCGAGGTCACTTATATATAGAGCAGTCATTCCGCTACATGAGAAAAGCAGCCTTCGAATCCATTTTTATACCACTAGATACGCTAGGCGAAAGCATCACAGGCTCGTCGCGCATCCGAAAGGTACTCGGTGGGCTAGGGTTTGGCATCGACCGTTGGGGTGTTTTCCCCATCGCCCGAGGACGCGTCGAATGCGTTCTTTGCGTTCCCGATTCATTGCAAGTGCGCGAGAGTTGCGTGAGAGGGTCCTGAATTAATCTAGAATGACATCGCCATCGATTTTGCTCCGACAGGGAGTGGGAACCAAGATGTGGGGGACGTGGCGTATGCTCAACAGGCCACAAACTAGCCTCAGATAGCCAGAGGACTAATTACCACCGTGTATCTAGACGTGGATGTGTGGATGGTGAAATGTGTTTGACAAAGTGCAAGGGCAGAGAGCTGGACGGGCCTGCCATGCCGCACAGCAAGGGCGCGGGGCGATTGCGAAAAATGACCGCCTAACAAAATGATGGAATCAGATCAAGATCCAATCATGTGACTCGGTATAATTTATGGCGGATGCGATGTTTTTCTCTTCTTTTTTCTCTCTTCCTCTCCACTCAACTCGCGTCCTGCAGGCTCGTGCGGAGAGAAGAGGCCGAATCGACCACCAAAAATACAAGCCGCCATCATGCCATCTTCCCTCACCATGAACGTCGTCCCGCCCTGCGCTGAACAGGGCCCAGAGTGGTATGCCCAACGGCGCGCCCGCTCCGCCAAGTCACTGCCCGGCCTGTGCAGGACGACGCGAACCCGACTACTGACGCTGTATTGGAGCTTGCAGATGGAACCGCCTACCGAGGCTTCAGCTTTGGTGCGGAGGGGAAGAGCATTGCTGGCGAATGTGTCTTCCAGACTGGTCAGTGCACCCCACGGGTTTTTTGCGCATATATGCGCGGTTTTTCTTAACGCGTGAAAATCATGTAGGTATGATTGGATATACCGAGTCGTTGACCGGACCCGTCCTACGAGGGCCAAATCCTCGTTCTCACCTACCCCCTCATCGGCAACTACGGTGTCCCTGCTCGTCCAGGACACTGTCGACCCGGAGAAGATCCCCCACGACTTCGAGTCCTCGCGCATCCATGTCGCGGCGGTCGTGGTGGGGCTACTACTCCGAAGACTACAGCCACTACCTTGCCAGCTCATCGCTGGGCCAGTGGCTGAAGGAGAGCGGCGTCCCCCGCGCTGTACGGAGTGGACACCCGTGCGCTCACGAAGAAGATCCGCGAAAAAGGGCTCGATGCTCGCAAAGGTGCTCGCGCGCAACCCCGACGTGCCCCTTGGACACACGAAGGAACATTTCCAGCAGCAGTTCGCGCGCCCCCCTCGCCACCGGCCTCTGCGTCCTGGCGCGACGACTACGTCGACGTTCCCTTCAGCGATCCTAACCAGCAAAACCTTGTCGCAGTCGTGTCGACGCCTGAGCCGCGACTCTACAAGCCCACCGTCGCGCCTCGCATGCATCCCTCGGGCTCAAGGCCGCTCCGTGTCCTCGCTATCGACGTCGGCATGAAGTACAACCAGATCCGCTGCTTCACTCATCGCGGCGTCGAGCTGAAGGTCGTGCCTTGGGACTACGACTACCTCGCTCCTTCCGAAGAGCCCTTCGATGGTCTCTTCATCTCCAACGGTCCCGGTGACCCCACCATGGTCAAGTCTACGATTGACCGGCTCGCGCAGGCGATGAAAAGGGCGGACCGCCCAATCTTTGGTATCTGTCTCGGACACCAGCTCCTCGCCCTCGCCGCCGGCAGCCTCCAACGTCCAAGATGAAGTACGGTAACCGTGGTCACAACATCCCCTGCACGGACGCGCTCAGCGGCCGCTGCTACATCACATCGCAGAACCACGGTTTCCAGGTTGACACCGCCGGCGACGCTGCCCGAGGGCTGGAAGGAGCTCTTCTGCAACGCAAACGACGGCAGCAACGAAGGTATCTACTGTGTCGACAAACCATTCTTTTCCGTCCAGTTCCACCCCGAGTCGACGCCCGGCCCTCGTGATACCGAGTTCCTTTTCGACGTCTTCATCCAGAACATCGTTGACTGCATCTCCACCAACTCCCTCGTTCCCATTTCCATGCCTGGAGGCAAGAAGGAGGATAACGAGAAGCGTGTTCCTCGCGCGGACGTGCAGAAGGTCCTCATCCTCGGCTCTGGAGGCTTGTCGATCGGTCAAGCCGGCGAGTTCGACTACTCGGGCTCTCAAGCTATCAAGGCTCTCAAGGAAGAAGGCATTTACACCATCCTCGTCAACCCGAACATTGCGACGATCGCCACCTCGAAGGGTCTCGCCGACAAGGTATACTTCCTACCCGTGACACCCGAGTTGTCGTTGCGCAAGATCATCCAGTACGAGAAGCCGGACGGTATCTACGTCCTACCTTCGGCGGCCAGACCGCGCTCAAACGTCGGCATCAAGCTCAAGGAACGAGTTTGAGAGCCTCGGGTGCAAGGTCCTCGGCACGCCCATCGACACCATTATCATGACCGAGGACCGCGAGCTCTTCGCGAGCGCCATGGCCGAGATCGGCGAGCGGTGTGCCCAGTCGAGCACTGCGACCACTACAGACGAGGCGATTACTGCTGCGAACACTATCGGCTACCCTGTCATCGTTCGTGCTGCCTACGCGTTGGGCGGTCTCGGCTCTGGCTTTGCGCAGAACGACGACCAGCTCAAGGCGCTTTGTAGTAAGGCGTTCGCGACTAGCCCGCAGGTGCTGGTTGAGAAGAGTATGAAGGGATGGAAGGAGATTGAGTACGAGGTCGTTCGTGACTGCAGGGACAACTGCAATCACCGTTTGTAACATGGAGGTACGTTCGCTCTTACGCGATTTCGGCTTCACTTTGCTTAACATTTCGTCTAGAACTTCGACCCTCTGGGTATCCACACCGGAGACTCCATTGTCGTCGCTCCCTCGCAGACTCTGTCCGATGCGGACTACAACATGCTCCGTACGACCGCCATCAACGTCATCCGCCATTTGGGTGTAGTCGGAGAGTGCAACATCCAATACGCCCTCAACCCGACGTCCAAGGAATACTGCATTATTGAGGTACGTAGGCTCTATCTCATACCGACACTCCGTGCTAATGCTGCCTAGGTCAACGCTCGTCTGTCGCGTTCGTCTGCGCTCGCGTCCAAGGCTACGGGCCTACCCACTCGCGTTCATCGCCCGCGAAGCTCGGCCTGGGCATCCCGCTCAACGAGATCAAGAAACTCGGTGACGAAGGTGACCAGCGCGTGCTTCGAGCCCAGCTTGGACTACTGCGTCGTCAAGATCCCCCGTTGGGACTTGAAGAAGTTCCACCGCGTCAGCAGGCTGCTCAGCAGCAGCATGAAGTCTGTTGGTGAGGTCATGAGTATCGGCCGCACGTTCGAGGAGACCATCCAGAAGGCTATTCGTGCCATTGACGACCAGTTTGCTGGATTTGCCAAGGTGAGGCGCCAACTTTATACCGTCACGGAATGTTCCTGAATACATGCGCCTACAAGAAACGACTTCGTCGAGGATATTGACGAGGAGCTCGAGAACCCGACGGATAAGCGCATCTTCGCTATCTCGACGGCGTTCCACCGCGGCTACTCTGTTGAGAAGATCTGGCAAATGACGAACATTGACCGCTGGTTCCTAACCAAGCTCGAGACTATCTTCAAGACTGAGGTCATGCTTGGGTGAGTTACCTCAACCTTGTACAAACGCATTTTCTCGTCTAACTCTTTCATAGTGAATACAATGTCTCTACCATCACTCCTCAAATCCTTCGTCAGGCCAAGCAGCTCGGCTTCTCTGACCGCCAGCTTGCGACATGCATGGGCTCCAACGAGCTTGCCGTCCGTCGTCTGCGTCAGGAGTACAGCATCGCGCCGTTCACCAAGCAAATCGATACCGTGGCCGCCGAGTTCCCCGCCTTCACCAACTACCTCTATACCACCTCTACCAAACGCTGTCGAGCACGATTGTCTCGTTCGACGACCGCGGTGTCATGGTTCTTGGCTCTGGTGTCTACCGTATCGGCTCCTCCGTCGAGTTCGATTGGTGTGCGGTCCGTGCTATCCGTACCCTCCGCGAGAAACGGCTTTGCCCACCGTCAATGTGTCAACTACAACCCCTGAGACTGTCAGTACCGACTACGACGAGGCCCGACCGCCTCTACTTCGAGAACATCAGCTTGGAGACCATTCTTGACGTCTACGATGCCGAGGGCTCCCGCGGTATCATCCTTTCCATGGGTGGTCAGACCCCGAACAACATCGCCCTCCCGCTCCACCGCCAGAACGTCAAGATCTACGGTACCTCGCCGGAGATGATCGATACCGCTGAGAACAGGTACAAGTTCTCTCGTCTCCTCGACGACATTGGTGTCGACCAGCCGAAGTGGAAGGAACTTAGCAGCTTCGACGAGGCCCACGCCTTCTGCGAGTCTGTCGGTTACCCCGTGCTTGTCCGTCCCTCGTACGTCCTCTCTGGCGCTGCCATGAACGTCGTATTCGGCCCCGACGATCTCTCCGGATACCTCTCGCAAGCGACCGCGGTTTCTCGCGACCCACCCAGTCGTCATCTCCAAGTACATCGAGGGCGCCAAGGAAATCGAGATGGACGCTGTCGCAAAGGACGGCAAGATGGTCATGCACTACATCTCCGAGCACGTCGAGAACGCTGGTGTGCACTCCGGTGACGCCACGCTGATACACCCTCCCCCAGGACCTCGACCCCGAGACCGTTAGGCAAATCGAGGAGGCTACGGCAAAGATTGGCAACGCCCTCAACGTCACCGGGCCGTTCAACATCCAGTTCATCGCAAAGAACAACGAGATCAAGGTCATCGAGTGCAACCTTCGCGCCGCCCGCTCCTTCCCCTTCGTATCGAAAGTCACTGGTATCGACGCTATCGAGATGGCCACGAAGGTCATGCTAGGCATGCCCGTCGAGGCGTACCCTGACCCCGGGCGCTCTTCCTTCGGACTACGTTGGTGTCAAGGTTCCCCAGTTCAGCTTCAGTCGTCTTTCCGGCGCCGACCCCGTTCTCGGTGTTGAGATGGGAACCTCGACTGGTGAGGTTGCCTGCTTCGGTCGTGACAAGGTCGAGGCCTATGTCAAGGCTCTTGTCTCCACCGGTATCGTACTGCCCAAGAAGAACATTCTCTTCTCGATTGGTGGTTACAAGGAGAAGCTCGAGCTCTTGCCCTCGGTCCAGAAGCTGTATGCGGCCGGATACGAGATCTTCGCTACCTCTGGTACTGCAGACTTCTTGACCGAGCACAAAACATTTCCTTGCAAGGGTATGCCTTTGACCATACTTATTGTGATAGCTCTGACTGAACATCCTCCCAGTACCTTATCGAGACGCTTCCTGAGGACAGCAGCGACAAGCAGAAGTCTGAGTACTCGCTCCACCCAGCATCTCCGCCAACAACCTCATCGACATGTACATCAACTTGCCTCGAAGAACCACTACCGCCCCGTCGCGTGCCAGCTACGCCAGAGAAAGGATAACCGCACCCGTGGTTGCGTATGGCCGTCGACTTCGCTGTACCGACTGATCACGAAATGTCAAGGTATGCCAAGATCCTGTTCGAAAGCTCTCGTCCGCCGCCCTGCCCCTGGACGTCTCGCCCATCGACTTCAAGACTTCGCACAACCACTGAACACCGCCGCCCGGGTCCCGTCATCAATGTTTGTTCTTTCATCTCCGACATGCGTCCCTGCCGTATCACTGAGACAAAACTTCCCGCTGACTTCGTTGAGGCCTACACCCTAAAAAGGCGTCTGATCAGCGGTGGCTTCATTCGACCACGCCCTGGTCTTGCCGTTCCGATGCCTAGACCAGATCCGCTGTGTCCGTATTCAGCGCCGTATCTACGAGCCAGATTCCGAAGCAAACATTTACCCAGGCAGCCCTTCAGAAACTACGCTATTCAGCCAATCACGGCGACCCCGCCACCCGAAATGTCTTCAAGCCCACTCTTTTGCCCACTCACGACCACTGCGTACAGACGATCTCAAAGCTGCCGCGGAACAGTCTCTGCTTCATCCCCATCCGAAATTCAACTGACATGACCGGCAGTTCAGGCACGGCCACACCATTCAACGCATGCCCTCGAACAAGCTCATTTGTAACGAACGCCAAAGGATCTCGCCTGGCCCCCATCCTCCTACTTGCCGGCCTGCACCAACCGACCCTGTCCACGTCACCGATGTCCAGAGCCAATGAGAGGACATGCTGTTGATCTCGCTGAGCAAGGGCAAGAAGCTCTGGAGGTCACCTAGCTGATGTCTCTGTCTTACTCCCTCTTCTTCACTCATGCAACAGTATGGTGGAGTAGACTGTCTTCCGTCTATAAGAAGGACCAGAAGGCACTCTGGAATAAGAGCGATTGATGCCATCGACGCTTTCTCAACGGGCGACGTTCCCTTCCTGGTTGGTTCTAAGTCTCTCGCGCAAAGAGGCCCAAAACGCTTGCTTCGGCCGATGGCGTGGAGGAGACCCTTCCCCTGCTGCTGACGGACCAGTCGCTGTTGAAGGCGGCCCTCTCACCCCTGGAAGGACGTCGAACTTCGTCTTCACGACAACCCCATTCGCATCTTTGGCCTTCCGACCAGGTTCACACCCACGTCGAGGTCGTACGTCGGCAGGAAAACTAAGGTTTCCACCACGTTCGGCCGGATAAAAAAAGACCAAGGCGTGGTCGCCCCTGCGGAGTCACGCGTCCTCGACCGGAAAGCCATCCATCGTGTGCTCGTTTTACGGGCAGACGGACTTACCTCGACAGGCGTTTACTCAGACAACTACGCCGCTCGGCCGTGATGTGTCCACAGTGCCACCATCGTTCACCCAACCCGCGAGCGGGCACGCCTTCTATTTCATCAGGCGCTGCCTGCTTAAAACCTCTGACCTCGCACCCAAACCTTGTCTGTTGTGCTTTGAGTCCTCTTTGATTGCTTCCTTTTTCGATGCTTACTTTTTGTGCGTTTGTTTTTTTTGTTTTTCTTCTGTTTTTTGTTTTTTGCTGTGTGTTTTTTTTTTTGTGGTTTTTTTTTTGGCTCGTCGGTTTGGTGTGTGGTTGGGTTGTGTTGTTTGTTGCTGTCTGTTTGTTTATTTTTTGTCGGCTCTTGTTTGTTTTTGTTTTTTTTCTTGTTTTGTGTTGTTGTTTACTTGTTCTGGGTGTCTCGTGATTTTTTGTTTTTTTGTGCTGTGTTTTATATTTCGTGTTTTATCTCTGTGTGTTCGTTGTGCTTTTTTTTTTTTTTTGTTTTTTTTTTTTGGTGGTGATGGCTTGTGCCGGTTTATTTTTTTTTTGTTTTGCGAGCCCTCTCCGACCTGCCGAACACTTGTTGCCTATTCATCCCGCAGGCTTTGCACGGCCCGCTCAATGCTCCTGCAGGACTCTCTTCCTTCGGCGCCCCGTCATCCCGCATTCCACCAAAAGCACCATTCTTTCCGTGAAGCAGTTTCACGCACAAGGACATCCACGATCTGTTCTCCCTTGCACACGAGATGCAGCTTCAGGTCGAGAGGAAACGGTATCCTTGACATTCCTCAAGGGCAAGGTTCTTTTGCACCATGTTCTACGAGCCGTCTACTCGTTACCTCCTCCTCCTTCGATGCTGCCGATTTGGATGACATGAAACGTTGCGGTGGCGAGGTTTTGTCTCCGTCAACGCCGATACGCGTCCTCAGTGGCTAAAGGGTGAGACTCTCCCGACACAATCAGGACCCTCGGCTGCCTACGCAAGATGCTATCGTCATTCGTCCACCCCGATGTTGGAAGCTCGCAACTGGCCGCCAAGTTCTCCCCGTCCCCGTGATTAATGCTGGAGACGGCATCGGAGAGCACCACACTCAAGGTAATGTACTTGGTTCATTGCATAGATAGCAGTCGCTGATACGATCTCTGCAGGCCCTTCTGGATGTGTACACCATCCAGTCGGAGCTGTGTCCACTCGGGTACTTCCCGTCAACGGTCGCCCAACCATCACGCTGCACTGGGTGATCTCAAGAACCGGTCGCACCAGTCCACAGTCTGGTCACACCTCTTGTGCATGTACAGCGTCCGCCTGAACTTCGTCGCCCCGGCTTGCCCTCGCCATGCCCGCATCCGTCGTATCCCAGCTGCGCGCAAGGCCGGCGTGACTGTAAAGATTTGCGAATCTCTCTTCTCGAAGATGTTCTCAGCCGAGACAGATGTTCTTTACGTCACTCGTGTCCAGAAGGAGCGCTTCGCAACCGAGGCAGAATGGCTTTCCGTTAAGGACGCCTACCGCGTCGACCACTCTCTACTGGCTCGCGCCAAGGAAGACATGATCGTCATGCACCCTCTCCCCAGAAGTCAACGGTGAGTCTGATCCGCATTGAATGCTTGTTCACGGCTGACATTCCTCGTAGAAATCGACCCCGAAGTTGACTTCGACTCTCGCCGCGCCCGTATACTTCCGGCAAATGCGTTATGGTCTCTTCGTAAGTCTCAAGTACTTCCTCAGTCTACGCAATTTCTCACCATCGCATAGATCCGCATGGCCTTGTTGGCGAGCGTGATGGCTTAACGGCCTCTCAAAAACATCCTAATCGCTACGCACGGCAGGAAAAGTACATCTTTATATCATCACACATCGCAATTATCATGCAAGCTACGGACCACTATGTTTTGATTATGAGTAGAATTGTACGACAAGAAAAGAATCAAATGTATCTCGATAGAATCATTACAAACAAACGCCTTGTATTCCATCTCAAGTGACATGGCAACACTATAGCGCCTTCATACTTTATCTTCGCAGAGGAGGGTCAAACCAGCACTGCATCATCATCTTCACCTTGTACCACGCCAATCATATCGCGAGTTCGACCTTCAGCGCTTCAGCGTCGTTTTGAGTCACGTGCGTGGAAAATACCGATGCATCAGCGCCACACCTCGGCCACATCTGCGCAGTGTGTCTTATCCGAGTCCGCTACCAGTAATTTCTACCCTGAACCTCGTATTCCTTGCTGTCAATTTTGCATGCACTGTGCGAGAGTACTGAGACTTTTAGACACAACATTCACATTTACCCTTCCTCGCTCCTGGCAAATATCAAAACCGAGAACTTTGCTAGAAAGCACGATTCATTGATATCATCTTGGTGGCCGCCCTGGGTCAAACTGGTCATCGCTGCCTACCTATCTATTACCCAGAGTATTCAAATAAGGTGAGTTGACCCATTTCACACTCGAATGACAGGATGACACTCACGAAAACGCAACACGAAGTCATCTTCATCTCGCCTCTCGGAGGTGCTCGTCAGGGCTCTTGTTGTCGTTTGAGCATTTTATGCGGTCACGTGTAAGCTTTGCAACCCCGAGACGAATGACTTGGTTTTGTACCAGCCATGCCATGTCGTCTATCAAATGCGTGACGATGCCGCTCCCTATTTCATCGTCTGAGCTAAGACCAGTCACGTTCTCTGGGAACCGGTCTGACAAATCATCTAGACGAATTTGTTGCGAATCTGGGAGCTTGTGAGTCTGATCATTGACTGGCCAGTGGCACTCGGCATGCCTTGATACACTCAAACTGTAGGAGTACGGCCCAGCTTGTGGCTTTGTACCTCCATCACAGGTCATCGCGTGCGGTGACATTATGTTGAGAAGGTGAGTGTTGGTGAGAATGTTCGCGACAGTTGACTTCACACAGTCATCGCGCTCACCAAATACTGGATCCGGACTCTACGAGGCTGAGTGCAAATCAAAGCTTGAAGCCCTCCAGATGTCTGGTATGTCGGCAGAGCGGCGCGTTTGCCGGACAGTTAAGTGTTGTTTACCTTTCTCCATCTGGAATATTTGGGCTATATTCTGACTGCATACCCACGACTAGGGCCCCCGAAGAACAGAAGCTTGTGGAAATAATGCACTCTAGATGATTTCTCTCCTATTTGGGTCTTTATGTTGTCTGACTTCAGGACGATAGACGGATAAGGGCTATATTCAACGGGGGAAACGTAGTAATGCAAAACACACACAGTCACGTTACGAACACGAGACGCAACCCTCGTTCCACATCTCTTGCCGAGTCATGATCACCATATAAATAGTCTTTGGTTGCGAGCAGTTCTCTCATCATCAACATATCCTCTTGCGTACACAACAGTTCTCACACTTATATCCTTGAACCAATGGACGCCACTGTCCCAACCAGCTTAGAACCCTCTTCCCCGCTCCCAGGTGCCAGCGGCCTCCTCGGTCCGATCATGGCGTAAATGCGGCTCGATATCCCTGGACGGACCCACGAGTCTATCACAGCACTTCTGGATTGTCTGCGTGACAACCACCGTCGTTTCCACATATTCTTCAACGGAAAGATTTTCCATAAGCAAGTCATTCAACTTATCCCTAGGCTATACAGCTAATCCGTCCTAATATTGTCTTTCTAGTCATTCTACTCATCATCTTTTGACCATATGGACCATGGTGCGGACGCAGCAACGTTATCAAGGCGGCATATGAAAGCCACGTCGTGTATCTTACCCCTGCGTTTGAAAGCACCGCATTTCCGGCAGAAGCTAAAGACACGCCTGCGGGGAGCGTCATCAATAAGGCTAATTGGAAGGACCATCTCGGCGACGACAAGTAAGTCATCCTCGTCTGTCCCATACAGACTCCGCAATATCTAACATTGCATGACAGCTACTACCAAGCTTACGTAGTCTTTTTCTCCGACCCTCATCCTTCAGGAGAAGAAAGACGATGCAGTCTATCCTAGAGGATTACATTTTTTCCGCGGATGCGAATATTGTCCCTGGAAAACACGTTGCGAAACCCCTCATGCTGGCCCGCTTCCTGGGAGGGTTTCTTCATCCACTCATCCACGTTGGCTATGGCACGGAGTTCGATATGCCCGGGATGCTTGTAGAAGGTACGCGGTGTTTGCTCCTAAGTCACACATTGTCTTTTAACCCGCTCAATCCTGTAGGTGTTGCTCAGGCTGCTATTGAGACTAAGTGGGCGAGCCCCTTTACCGCGGACAGTCTCTGGACTTCCCCTACCATTCCATTTCGCCACTCTCATGGCCCATCGCGGGACGTACATGCAATCGAGGTGCTCGCACAAGTCATCAACGATCCAGAACTTGGACCGTCTAGTATCGGCATCCTACCAAATTTAGGCACCGACTCCTCTCCCCAGTACCTGGCTTGCTTTGGATGCTGTGGTCAATACAGTTTACCCACAAGCTCATAGGATATGCAGATGCGTGGACTAATGGACGGTTTTGCCCGAGCGGGGCGACCATAAGCCGTCGCAAGTTGCATTGAGGAGCTGGCGTGGATGGTCACGATTTACTTTATGTATGGCGTAGGTGGATGGGCAGGAAGAGCTCAAGGTGAAGATAACAACGGTGCTTTCAATGCCGATTTCTTCAAGTGTAGCGTAATCGCTGTTTTACATCCACTACAATCTCTAAAGCTTTCTGGGTCAGTATGCACCTCGTTTCACCTCTCAAGTCTCATGATGATCTCTCTTCAGGGCATCAATGCTCTGAGCCTTTCTTCGTCATCGCTCCTCCTGCGCACCATACATATTTTTACAAGCGCTATCTCACGACTTTCGTACGTCGATTCCTCGACGGTCGCCCTACCACTGTCTGCCTAATCCATCGATTTTTACTACCGAAACTACGCGCGTATTCGGGCGTCGCATTCGGCCCCGCCCTCTCCCCGCTCTCAGCCCAGCCAAGGACACACTCCCTCCCCGCGGAGACACCAAGGCCCATGGCTGCCGATTAATGCAGACTAACGCCGTGGTGCACGCCGACATGCATTCCTGCAAAGACGCATCGTGCCTGCTGAATGCTTTCGCGAAGAGTATGGCGACACCGCTCCTGGCGCGCGTTTGCGCACTCTCAGAGTGCGTCAAAGGCGCGGAGGTGCTCGATGGGACTTTGCTTTGCATTCGAGGTCGCCGAGGTCTTACAGCTAACAGGTCATTTGGATTGGAATGAGAGAGGGTTTCAAGAGACGAAGCCATAAATATGACTACTCCGGGTTATCATCACCTGGAAAGCGGCTGTAAGCTTTGATGATTTCACAGTGAGAGCGAATAAAATTCTTCTGCCAATACTAGCCAGAATAGCCTAAGACAGTACCATACATGATTGTTATTCATGCAAACAAACCCTCGAGTTTGACGTGCTTGGTGCCGCAGTAAGACGGTGTATGTACGCCTGGACTGTCTGGCTTAACCCGCCTCAAATGAAAAGCACGGTTTATTTGTATAGTATGTTTATTTCTCCCTTCAGCTACACAAACATGATCATACTCTTCATCATCTAGAGCCTGGCGAAGTTGCTCAAAGTGGTCTTGGACAATATCATTCGTTCGAGCAGGTCATCAACAGAGTTACGTAAGCATCGCCACACAATCAAACGTTCGCTACACGCCACTTTCACGTTCGCAAGGGCACTATCTGAAACCTCCCATGCCGGTACTCCCCAACACAGCTAACCTCCAAACTGTCCTCTTACTCCTCGCTTGCGAAAGTATCTGCCGGGGGCAGATGACGACAAGCTGGCGATCACGCCCTCCATCGCCGTGCTACCCAGCCCACCTCGCGCTCCTCCTGAGCGTAGGATCCCAACATCACACGAGCTCACAGTCCGAACACGTATCTCCTCCGCGCGCACCCACTGTGGCATGAGCATGAGCGAATGCTCTCGAGCACAACACGCATGCCGCACGACCCCAACGTCCCGTACGCCGCGTACCTCGCGGGATTATCGCCGCCTTCCAGACCATCTACACGGTGTGTCAGCACACTCTCGACCGCGTTCTACTGAAAGCTGGTCGACACGTTATTAGAGTGAGCTGAAACGCGCGGAAGGCGGTACAGCATGCTCCTCATCAGCGTCTGCTTACCGCCGTCGGCCAGCGCATGGCTTGCCCTCGCTGCCGGTGCGGCTACACACACCCCGACGACGACCGAGCCGCGCTGACCGCTCGTTCCGCTGCAGCACAAAAGAATTCCTGGCGGCGCCCCCCGCTCGGGTCCTGCTCGCCGCCCCACCCAGCAACCAAAGGCTGCGCCGGCGGCCTGCCCCACGATGGACCGGCGCACGCAGCGCGTTCGTGTGGCGACTGTAGTCCCCGCCCGCGCCGCGCTGCAGGTCGTTCTACGTCGGCGTCCTCTGGATCATGTACTGGCGCGGCGCGGCGCTCGCCCCGCTGCTCGGCGCCGTGTCCGTCGCGCGGGGGTTGTATGCGGAGAACTGCGCGCTCGCGCGTGGTGAATTGGGCTGGGTATGTGGGTCGTATGCGTGGTTCGTTGTCCCGGAGACTCTCCCCTCCCGCGGAGCCTTCGGGGGATGGTGCGGCGGCGAATCCTGACCGCCGTGGACTGCGGAGGATGGACGAAGATGCTGATCAACGCGACCTGCTGGGCCCCCTATCCCTCGTCTGTGGGCATCGTACCCTGCGATGGCTCGTAGGAGCGGCCTTTTTGCATGTTCGTCGCGTCGGTCAGCAAGCCAACGGATTCATCGTTCCGTACTGTGACCACAATGTTTGGACTTTCCCCGAGGCGCTGTACGTCCATTCTTTTGGCACCAGGCCGACGCGTGCCTGATTGTATTCTGCAGGCGGGTATGATCAGTTGCCGTCATGAACACCGTTCCCCCGCGCGGCTGCGGTCTTGCTGGTTCTCCCTGCGTTTGTATGCGGGCTACCGCCGTTGCATAGCCAAACCACGCCCGCCGTCATCATCAGCGGAGCGCACGCCTCTCCTCTCCGGTCCCGCAGCCCACCCACCAAACGAGCTACCCCGCTGCGCAAGAACTCGCCATAATATCCCGCCTCGCGTTCCTCATGGACGCACTCGGTACCCCTCCTCACCTCGCTCAGCCGAGACGCACCGTCCCCGTCGCGCTCTGTACGCCGCACACACCCCTCCGTATCATCCACCTCACTCACATCGACAAACAGCTATGGCGGCCGGCGCCCCTCGGCGCGCCCGCGCGCCCGTCGCTCCAGCGCCTCGTCACGCTCGCTGCTGTCTAAAACAACCGCCGCACCAGGGGGCCCAAAGGTGGAGGGCGCTCGTGGGTCGGCGATTGCTCGAGGGTGTGGCGGCTGCGGTGCGCGCGCCGGTGTATGATGCGTTGTGGGCTGCTAGCCTGGAGCGGAGCCCGGGCGCGATTTGGGTGCTTACGGCGGTGAGTCTTTTTTTGGCAGCTTTTTGGCGTGGGGGTGGAGCTGATGGGCGGGTGTAGGGGGTGTATGTGGGCTGCAGTGCGTTGCTTCTGATTCCCGGCTCGCGGGAGTTTGTGTGATAATTTACCTTCGTATTCATTGACTGCGATTACTGTACAATTTCGAGGGCTGAGTAGGCATTTTTTTCTACTGTCTCGACCGTTTTTTTTTCGAGGTCAACAAGTGAGCACGTAAAGGTTGCGTCAACAGACAGAGAGACACACTACGGAACGGCGAGACGCATATCGTCGCATGCAGTTGCATTGAAGACCCACACCGCAGATGGCATGTGCTGGAGCGACGATAATTTGTGACGGAAGTGTGGTTTCATCTATGCTCGGTCCTGGCCAACGGCCACGAACCTTACAAATCCCGCGCGGTGTTTTCGGAAGGTGCAAAGGTAGTAGACTCGGCGCGCTCACTTCTCGGCGGTGGTCGCAGCTGACGAGACGAGGGGCGTAGAAGGACGCACATCAAGTCTCAAAAGGAGTCGACGGGTGAGCTTCGGCCCCAATCCTATGAGTGTAGTGCCAATTGCAGCGGCTTTGCGTTTGAGCCTAACATTGGGATCAAAGGTGTTTACTGAGCCTAACGGATAGTAGTGAGATGGTGAGCTCCTCGCTCTACTGCAACTGTGAGAGGCCACTCACGGAAAGCTCCAGAGTGGTGCTGGAAGTGGCTCGTGAGTATCATTCAAGACAGTACCCACATTCGCCGTACATCACAGGGCACCAAAAAGGGGCATCTCTGTCCGTGTCGATATTAATCCGGGTCCGAGGCACCGTCGACTCCAATGCCACACGACCCGCACAACGCGTTATGCGTTAGCGGCAGCCGTTACGAAACGACGCGCCCCCCCCCGCTCACTCAGCGCTACTCATCTCCAGCAGCGCGCACACAGAACGCCGCACGACCCCACGTCAACTCGGACGGCGCACCTGGGACGACCCGGCAGAGCCGAGAGTACCTCTGAGCTCGAGGGGCGACGGAGTCGACGACAGGCCCCTGGCAGCCACGACGAGCTGCTCGCTCGGCTGGGGAGTGCAGGCGGGCGCGGGAGAGCGCGGCGGGGCGTGCTGCTCGTTTGGGAGTGATCAAGGGGATTCGTGGAGAATAGCGAGGAGGTGCTCTGAATGGGGTTCGGGTGGATTGTCTGGGGGGCGGCGAGTGGTGGTGTGGATCGAGCCGGTACGGTTTGGGCTTTTGCCAGCGGTCGGCTGTTTGGGGCGGATGTGTGGGTGGCGACACCACTGGGCGTACGGCGTTCTGGCCCGAGGGTGGCTAGGAGGGTGTAGCGTCGGGAACCCGTCAGGACGCCTGTTTCTTGCTTCTGGTCGCGGAATAACGGCCCAAGAGATGTGGAAACCGGTCTGGTCTGAGAAGAGCCACGCGTGAGCTGGTCGATGCGTGTCCCGTGCCAATTGCAGTCCCTACACCCACCCATCAGCACTCACCCACAATGAGAAAGGAAAGACGCACGGAAAAGAAATACGAACAGCGCTGGTGAGGACGTGCGCCGCCTCCAGCCCGCGAAAATCGCGCGCGTGGCAAGGTCCATCAAGTCCCGTGAGACGCGGCAACCGTCACGCGCACGAGCGGCGCGAGGTCCGCGTCGTGCACCCTCGGCGCCGCGCGCGCGGGCCTGCCGCCCTGTGTGCACGACGCGCAGGGCGGTGAGGCGCGGGGAGGGACCGGGCGTGGGGGCTGTGGGCCGTGAGGGGCGTGGCTCAGCGCGGCGAGGGCGTCCTGCGGACGCGAGGAAGGATGTGAGGGGCTCGTCGAGGAGCGCGTGAGGTTACCAGGACGCGCAAGCAGGCGTGGGGACGAGGCGCGGCAGCGCACTTGGGGGGAGCGCGTTTCGCGGGGAGGGGTGGAGGGGTTGTGGCAGTCGTGCGAGGGGCGCGCGGCAGCCCGGAGAAAGGTGCTGTAAGGAGCGGGGTTAGGCAGCGGCGGGGGGCAGGGTGGAGCGCGCGGTCGAGGAGACGCAGCAGGGTACGAAGGAAGAGGTCGAGCCGGAGCGCAGCGCACGCGCGAGGTGGGGAGGAAGGGGCAGGCGGGGGGAGGGAGCGGCGCTGCGGGGGCGGCGCGCGGCGAGGGTGGCGAGGAGCAGGACGGTCGTGGCGCGTGGGCGCGGGCCGGTGCGAGGTGGGTCTGGTACAGCGTGCGCAGGCCGTAGGCGCGTACATGGCCCCCAGGGCTTGCGAGGCAGGTCGGGCGGGGCGGTTTGCGCTCGAGCACCTCGGGCTGGAGCGTTGGCTAGCAGTCTGGCTTAATCGCACGCGACACTATTTCGAACAGTAACGTCGCAGAGCCGAGGTCGGACACACGCACAGCCAGTCTGGAGTGAAAGCAGGAGATTTCGTATATATCCGCACGCTACGGCCCCGACACTCACAGGCAGCTTCCCCACGCAATTTTCCGTCCCGATTCCCGACGCACAGAGACCAAGCCCCACGCCACGTTGCAGAAAAAGCGCGAGTGACACGAACGGCGCAGCAAAACCGTACGACGCGCAGCAGGACGCGGCGGCGGCCAAGCAGGACTCTCGCCGGCCGGGCCTGCGAGTGACCCGCGGGGAGAAGCACAGGCAAGGAGGACTGCGGAACAGGTAGGCGGGGGGCGCCGTCGTGTCTAAGAGGGCTGATGGCAACAGGCGGCGCATCATCGTGGTTTTTTTTACCACCCACGCAAGGGGAAAATCGCCGCAATTCAAAAAAGACCGGCCCGTGGCACCTGGCCCTGCGTCCACCATCCAAACGCCACCCACGACCTCAAACCACGCGACGGACGATGTCGAACACGACGTGTGCGACGATCGCTGGGCTACCGCACGACGCGAGCGTGTGCTGTAGCGCCGCGACCACGACTTTTCACAAAGCTCAGCTGGCTCGAAGCTCCAGTGGGAGCCCTCGTAGGTACCTCTGGATCGGCAAACCCCGTGCTCGCGACGGGGCATGCTCGCGAGCTTTCTCCTTCTCGGCGTCACGAGGTGCGCGACCGCCTCCGTTTCCACTCCTCATAACACCCTCTCCGTGACGACCCCCGCAGATTCAGTGTAACATTTGGCCGCGCGATCCAGTAGGGCGATGCGTAGTCGCGACGGGGGGCGCTGCTAGCCGTGTACTGTCCGGCGGTTGGAAGCTTGCAGGAAGGGCCGACCTAAGGTTGCGCGATACGGGCGGACTACTGCCGAGGCACGTGGGAGCAGTGGCACGAAAGCTAGGTCGACAATGCTCTCGGGCACTTTAGGTAAGTTAAATTTACCGTCCGAGCTGCCCGGTACATCTGAGCCTACTTCCCACCCCATAGGCCGAGAGTTGCCTCGGCCATATGCCAAGCGTAACTGCCCCTGGCTAGGTCGACACTTTGCCACGCCCTGGGCCGCCATCGTCCCGCAGGGTGTTCTTCTTTTTGTCGTGTTCGAGGACATTGGTTCCAGACTACTTTTGGTGCGTGCGCCCACGCGGGCATATGTGTATGCATGCGGCTGCTGACGGAGGCCTGCAGAGCGCACCAGGCGCTCCACTGGGGCCCGCTGTACAGAGCACATCCTACACAAGAGTGCCACCACCAGGTACACACCCGAGGCCGTGCGCCGTTTTTGGCCTCGGCGGCCGAGTAACGGCGCACCCCGCCTCCACCAAGACATCATATCCTTGGTGTTCACATCCTCGGCACGGGCACGGTGATCCTCTCGGCCGAGATCCTCTACTGCGGGCTTCCGCCACGACCTGCACACTTTTTTTACATCTTCACACGTCTACATCTGGATCACGCTTGCGCCTCTTCCAGGCCATCGACGCGCACTCCGGCTACGGTGAGCCATAAAAATAATCAAAAAAGAGAAAATGCTGATGAGGAATGTAGATATTCCCGTGGAGCCTGCAGCACATCCTCCCCTTCTGGAGCGGCGCCGAGCACCAACGACTTCCATCCACATGGCGTTCGTGAACAACTTCAGCACGTCCTTCCGCTGGTGCGTGCGACCGCCTCTTTGGCACGGGGACACCAAGTACCGGTCGCGTACCGCGCGCGCCTCGAACGCGGCGAAAGCCGCGGGCACCTCAGCGCGGACGAGTACGCGCGCAATGGAGATCCGCCTCAACGAGGAGGCCGAGCGCGAGGGCGTCGAGGCGGAGAAGGTCGCGGAGGCCGCGGGCTTTGGCGCGGGGTGGCCAGAAGAAGAGCAGGTTTGCGTAGACGCGTGGTGCCCGACCGAGGCAAAGTAGAGTATTTCACGCGAGTAATTGGGCTGTGTATAGTGCGTGCGTTTAAAAGTGATTTTTGGAAACCTCGTTTTTGTGTGTGCGTGAGCGCCTTGTCAGCAAGCGTGGAAATGAAGACATGCATGCGCCCCACGCCTTTGGACACGTATTCTGCCGCCTTGAACAAACAAGTGCTAGTAGGGATGTGTCAGTCATGTCGCATGCTCTCTCGTAATCGCCTACGCCTCTTCAAGTGCATCACCCACTGTGCGTATAGGCCGGCACCGCAAGGAGATCAAGTTTGAGCTCACCGGTTGAAGGTATGCACTGGTTCAGTACTTTTTGTGTCGGCGGCGCTCAGAGAGACTTGCTCCAGTTTTTTTACGTGTTTTCCATCCAGGCCGTATATCCGCACTATCTAGCTGTGCCGCTCAGTGCCTAACATTTAGCCAGAAACGCAAGTGCGCCACGCACCAGCCGTTCACGGAACAGCGCCCGACATCCACTCGCAACGCACGACGGGGCACATTCTTACGCGCGTCAGCGATATAGTGACATGGGTATCGCACTCTCGTCACCCTTGTCATTGTGTCGTGCTGGGTCACCTGGAAGTCCGGATAGTCCGTCGTATAATGCGGACGAGAGCAATCGTGTCGAACACACTTGGATCTGGTGGTTGGTGTTGTGGCGAGAGCGGCGGCAATGTGACAGTAGTTTTTTCTTCTACCCTTTACGCTGAGCGCGCAGCCAAATTATGCATGGACCCAGACTGTTTTTTTCTGGCTGGGCGAGCTGCGAGAGTGTGAGCTGAAGCCTCTTGAATGGCTATATTGTAGTGGGCCCGTGATGGCCATAGGCCCGCAGCAGGTGAGCGCTGTCCACGATGATTCAAGAGATTGCTGCTACTGAGATAGATCTATCAACAGTCAACGAGCCACGAGTGTTGTCTCTCAGACAAGGCGACCAAACCGTCCTGCTTAGAAATATGTCCCACCAGGTCCCGATAGCAGTCAGTTCATTTCTTGCCCAGCATTCTCTAACTCTTATATGAGCAGGATACTCACGTCACGTGGGACACTGACGACGATGGGTGGCAGAGGCCAATGACCCCCATAACACCGATGCACATTGACATCGTCATAGCTCGCACCCCCGCAACCCCCGAATCCGCGCCGGGCCAGACGTAGCCACATATGTCGGCCTGGATCATTCAGATTTTCGAGCAGTCGTCCGGGAACTCTGCGTTACCGGGGGGCGTGGACATCTTCCTCAAGAGAGCTTCCTGCATAGCTATATTGATTACCCTGGCACCGTCGTACCTCAAACCGACCTCCGCGGTCTTTTACCCGGTATACAATTCAGGCTCGACCCTAGACTAGGCTTGCGCCTTGGAGAGGCGTGTGAGCGGATCACACGGGAAACGCCCACCGGTAAAAATATACCTCAAATTGAACCTGGCGTGGCTGGTGATATATCATACACGTAAAGGCGAGGGTGAGCACCATCTGAGCCGTCCCGGAGGGCAATGGAGCGCGAATGGCGGGGGTCGTTGAGCGCGCGAGCGTGACGGCACGTGCCCAGCAGCTGTAATAGCCTTTCGTAGATGAAAGCCTTGAGCTTGAGACTTTTGGAGTCCGGAGCGGGGATGGGAACGAGACTAAGATGGGGCTCATGCAGATTATTCGGGGTGCCCACGTGGCGGTGACCTGATGTGACCTTGTGTGACCTGATGTGACCTGCCAGCGCACTCGGGCTACCGTGACGAAGTGGCTATCTGTCGCCGTCCAGTAGGCAAGAAACCAATGGATGTGTCTGTAGATACTAGAAATTACAAAACATTTATGACAAAGATGATAATTTAGGACTCAAAAGACATGACATGCTGTGTCGCGTCTGAGTCTGAGAGAGCAGTCAAGGCTTCTGACTCAAACATTCTTATGTCATCACTGGTCCACCTGTATTTTCCAAAACTACTTTGTCCCATTGTTGAAATCAGCAAAAGCGTTCCCATACGATTTTCCTAATCATCTTTTTCGACAATCGTATGGGAAGGAATTTTTTTTATCGTCATTATTCAGAATGTAGTTACAAGATTAGTGCGGATTGTCACACTATCGCCAGCCAAATGGGAAGAAGCGCCAGGAAGCGTGACAAAATAATGCCACGTGGGCACCCCGAATCTGCATGAGCCCCATCTTAGTACAGGCCAATCTGGTTTACTGCCCGCTGTCAAGTTGCCAAGTAGACAGCGGCGCTTTCGGCGAAATGGGTGACGTCAGCTTGGACGCGCCCGTGGGTTGTTCGTAACGTTGTTTGACGGGCGGGGAAGCCGTCGTCTCCCGTGGGTGTGTCGCAGCGGGAGGGGGCTTTTTGCGTGCAGCCGCGACGCGTGCGACGCGCTGGATTGGCTGTCATTCTCATAAAAATACACGTCGATATTTCTACGTTGCTATGTACCGCGCCCGCGTGCGTTCCCACTCCGCAAAACTCCACACACCCACCCTCATAAAACACGGACCCACACCACGCTCATACTCCCCGCAGCTATCACCACCACCTCACGACTCTAACGAAATAAATTAACGAAACCAAAAAACCACCACAGTAATGGGGTACGTCCCCGCCGCTCCCCTTGACACACGCAACTGGAAGCTCATTATAAAGCGATAGGAATCATATTCTCGTGCATCGCAGGCGCGCTCGAGTGCGTCGCCGCGACGCTCATATCACGCTCTTTTGAGATCGTCCTCGGCGCGCTCGAGTGTGTGTTCGCCGGTAACTGTACCCGCATGTCCATGGATCGGTGGCTCTCGGCTGACGCGAGAAGCAATATTTGGCGTCGTGCTGGCCTGTGTGCGTGTGTCCGGGGAGGTGCTGTGCTGCTGCTGACTGTGGGTAGGCGTCAGCGGTGCAATAGAGGAAAGACGGCCGGAAAAGTTCTGGATTTTTTTGGCACTGGACAATACTATTTCCACGCTGACGCGTTGTGACGGACAGAGTGTGATCAGGTGGCGGCGCCACGAGGGACATGTCGCGAGACGCGTCGACTCGGTGTTGTGGGTGACCTCAGAGGTGGCAGGGATTAGAGAGGACCGTGAATGGGCACGTTCTCGCTCACTATACGGTCGTCCACTAGAGATTGCTACGGTGAATTGGTAGCAAAGAAAACTCGGAATTTAATTTGTATATTGATTGATGACCACGAGCGACAGCGTGTCGCGCCAGGACTCGAACTCTGCGACCGCGCCGAACGCGCTGCGTCGCGCATTCGGCGCCACACACTCCGACTCACCGAGCCCGCCGCCTGTCAACGTTTGACGTCATTCGCGTTCTTTGGAGTTCGGTCGCGCCCAACTCGTCTGGCACGCGCCGAATCTCCACTTTCGGACGCGGTATGCATCCCCTCCTTTCTTTCTTGCTTTTCGCCGTGTCTGCTTTAGTGACGGGGGCGGCTATTGTGGTATACATGAGTTGCGCGCGCGCCGTCGCGCCTGTATGTACACGCCCTTTGGATCTTTTCCCCCACACATTGCCCGGTCCCACACTCTTATTATTTCGTTACGTTCTTGAGTCTCGCTCTTCGCCCGCGTTTTACTCTCCGGGTAGTTGTTAGACATATCAATCCAATGCCCGGGAAAAATGTTTCACAATCTGTGGATCTGTCTCTGTTAGGTAAGGAACCGTAATTTGCCTATTCTGAATCGCGTTGATTTCGTCTAGTCTATAGATATAAGCGGCTGCTCATCACGGCACCATCTACATATTCATCCCAGTCCTCAAGATTTCGCCATGCCCCACGGTCCCTTGTAGTCTGGATGACCTCCACAGCACGCTTCTCCCTCCATGATAATAAGGTGATCGGACAGTGCTGCACGCGAGCGGCACGAAGGCCGCCACCGAAGCCGCAATGGTAGTGACTACAGCGTCACACTGCCTGCGCGGAACGCGTTCTAGGGTGGTTGGGACCCATGGCTGGGACGAACGCGGGATGAATTGCGGGAAGATGGGCGGGCGGGGCGGGCCCAACGGGCACGCGCGCACGATCTTCGCAATAGAGAGGTAGAGAGTTGGGGCCTAGCGGTTTATGGGCAAACAGTGCGAAAGACGCGGGTGGACGAGGCGGGGAAGACAGCTGGGCTGTAGGTTTGTCCGAGGGCAACGCGACAGAAGGCTAGATCCAGAGGCTCTTCGCGGGCGATGTGATGCTGGTGGGCTGGTGCTGTGGTGGCCCTGGTTGTCGACACGGTGTCGTCCCGTCCATCGTCTGCGAGGGACGTGACGTTGCGCACGACGTTGGCTACGTATGGCTATAGGAAGCGGGATACGGTCGTGGACGATGGGAAGCGATCAATCCTCTGCAAATGAGTTTTCGGCCAGCAGAAAGCACGCAAAACACAACCGCCAGACGCACGCAACCGGCGCTCACCATCATTCTCTGCTTTTCCTTCCTCCCCGCGTCCGCCCGCTGAACTCGACACGCCGCGAGAGCGGGACACGACGGCGGCGACGGCGGCGCGCAGGCATGAAATACAACTCCGCGAACGATGCCGGAGGGCGATGGACGCGTGCGCGGCGGTGTGCCCGATACGGTACGCTCGGCGCGCGCAATGGTAGCCTTCTTCGCTCGGGCTGCGTGGGACAGGCATGGAAGGCCGACAGTGTCGCTGGACGGCGGGTCACTGGGCTTCGCTGGGCTGCGCTATAACATGTCTAGCGTGCGCCGTCCAGGGGGCCCCTGCGCCTTCCCTTCCCCCCTCAGAAAACACCGAACGGATGGACTACGCCTACCCCTCGGTCAGCGACGTACACGCACGACCAGGACACGCCTCCGCCCCACAGGGTGCGGCGTCGAATGCCGATTCCCCGACGTGCATCCCGACAATGTACAGATGCCGATCCCCGTTATCATCCCGGGACGACATACAGGATGCCGATCCCCGTCGTGCCAGGTTCTCCCGAGCACGCCCCAGCAGGAGCGACGCCGCAATGAGCCCGCCGCCGCCCAAATCGGGGTGGGGAACCCCGATCTACCGCGTCCTCACCAGCTCGCCCGACGCCCATCCGCCCCCCGAAGATGAGCACCAACGAGCCCGCGCCCCCCATCGTTTCCGTCCCATTGTCGTCTCGCCCACACCGGAGCGTGAACCGTCGCCAGAGACCATCCGCGCGTCGTCGCCGGCGCCCAACACGCCTCCGCGCGCGGTCTCGCCGGCGCCCGCGGCGCTGCGCGCACCAACACAGTCTACACCGCCACCACACTGAAGCATCTGCGCAGACCAAGCGCGTGCAAACGTATCTCCATCGCATCCACACCCGCGCCCGTGCGCACGCCCAGCACGTCGTCCCCGACGTCCCCGAGCTCGCCGACACGACGCCCTTCGCTCCCGCCGCCGCCCCCCGCCCAAACCGGCGCAACAACCTACACGCGAAACCCTGCGAGATCCTGCAAGAGACCCACGAGGGCCACACCGAGAGCCTGCAAGACAGCGGACGAGGGACTCGACAGGAGAGCCCTCCCGCGCACGAGCCTGCACGAGACGCTCCGCGAGACCTACACAGCGCACAACGCGTAGACATCATACCGTAAAAACTCAGAAACCAGGCCCCTCCCGTCTACATGTCCAAACTCAACGCGAGCGCTCGCCCCACGCTCGCCATTGTCCGGCGCGTACCCCGTGCCCGCGCGGCGCACATCCGTGGTACCACGCGCGACGAGCGGAGACTTCGTATCAACGTCGTACACGGCGATGATCGCGTCGTGCACGGGGACGGAGGAGTGGGGAGGAAGACGAGACAGCGCACATGGGACGACAGCAACAACAGCGAGCGTGCGTGCGTGCTTCTTCTCTGCTGGTGGAGCGCGGCGGCGCGAGGCTCCCCGGCGCCGCTGCGTGAGCCCAGAGCCGCAGGTGCGCATGGTACCGTGCGCCGCGTTGTGTGTGGGGCGCCTGTGCTGATAGGTGGGCACAGGGAAAGGAACGGACGGCGCGCGAGCGGCTGAAGCAGACGCAGCTCGATGCAGACGCGGAGCTGAAGAAGTACAGACTCCAAGGTCACTCCCTTTCTCCCCCTCTTTCTTTCCCGAAACGACTGAAAGAAAGAGCAGCGCAGGCGACAGTCTGGTCCCTCAACTTCGCCATCGGCCTGCAAGTCGTGCTCGGCGCGCTGACGACGGGCATCGCAGCCGCGACGTCCGGGCGGCAGACGAGCATCGCGGTGAGCGTGCTCGGCGGGCTGTCGACGCTCGCGGCGAGCTTCCTCGCGAAGATGCGCGGGTTCGGGCGAGCCCGAGCACAGCGCGGGCGCTCGTGCAGCAGCTCGAGGCGTTCCGGCGCGAGCTCGGCGCGTTCATCGCGGACTCGGCGAACGATCAACGCGCGCGAACACGAGGTCCAGGCGTTCCGCTACCGCTTTGAGGACATCGTCTCGGGCGGAGAGCCGACGCATGCGGTGCGTCAGGGCTTGCGCGATGTCGGGGGTCGTGTGCTCGATGGCTGGGCGCAGGCGGGGCATCAGGCGCGCGAGGAGTTTGGGGCGCAGTTTGGGGGCGTTGCAGGACGAGGGAGGAGGCGGTTGAATGAGGGGAGGGGAGAGATTGATGAGGTGGGGAGACGCATGTGCGGGGGGAAGGCGGAGCTGGGCTTGGGGAAGATGAGGGAGGGGGCATATGATGCGCGCGAGAGGGTGTGATGGCCGCGCGGGGGACTGTGTATGATGTGGTGGGAGATGCACGGGGGCGGGCGTTATACCACTGCGGGAAATGTGCAGAACGCGGTGTATGACGTCGCCGCGGGTATGCGCAGCGCATGCAGAGCGAGGTGTTCTCCGCGCTCAGCGACACACAACGCGACGCACAGGGGCGGGCTGGAGAGGGTGACAGAGTGGGGGTGTTCTCCACACTGGGCGAGCTATGCGCAGGACGAGAGCATCTACGGCGCCGCCGCAGATGCACAGCGCGGTGCACAAGGCGGCCTGGCAAGGGTGCAGAGCGGCGTTTTCGAGGCACAGCGCGACGCACGAGCGGACATGGAGGGGCTCCAGAGCGCCGTATCCGACGGAGGAAGTCGAAGCCGGCCCGCGCGTCGCCCTACACCACCACTGCCGCCGTATCCGACATCCCTCGACCCACGGCCATTTACGCTCCCATCGCCGGTGCCCCCGCCGCCATCTACGCCCCCGCCGCCCCCGCCGCCTACACCCCCCTCGCGGATCGACCGACGCGCCTCGTTGTCACCCCCGGCGCCGTCCCGCTGCCGCTGCATCGCCCACCGCCCCGTTCCCCGCGCGCTCGCCCTTGCATTCGCCGTTGCACTCACCTCTCCACGGCCCAACAGCATGAGCGTCTACCACGCCTGCGGTCGTTCCGCGCTCGCCGCGTCCCGATGGCTATTTTCCGGCTGTTGCGGTGGGTACACACCAACGATGGCCGGGTGGGTACTCCATCGTGCCCATAGGATTGATCGCTGCTGTTTTTTGGACTTTGTATGGAGACTTGGGGTTTTCTTTGGTGGTGTTTTGTGTATTGTATATTTGTTCTGATTGTAATGTGGTACTGTACTGCGAATATATTCTTGCAATATTCTGCCGAAGAGAGTGATGTGGCAAGTGCGTCTGTCCCTGGCTGGTCTTGGTGTGTGAGCGAGGAAGATGCCTAGTCGGCGGTTCACACAAGGAAGCAGTCATTCTGGAGGGGCACATGAGAACTATAAGAATGACATCATTTGATTTGTGCATCGGTGATAGTGGCAATGGGAAGATACACGAGCTCAGGGCCGCCACGCTCTTAGAAGACAAGACCACTAACCAGACCGCGCTGCACTACTTACCAGCCATGCCGTCCAGACGCCGTTACGGCCGAGTCGTCCTCGCGTCGCCGTTCCAACGTCAACGTGTTGGTGGTGCGAGGGCCAGGTCGAGGGACACAAGGATGTCGATGGGTCTTGGGCCTTTGCGAAGTTCCCACGCCACTGGGGACATCGTCGCTGTCGTTTGGACCGACCGCCGTTGCTAGGCGGGGGTGCCGACTACGGGTCGTACCACGGCATTGAAATAATTGGGCGCTGGTCAGAGGCAGTATGTACGATAAAAGGTGGCTGACATAGTGCAGGGCCCACCCTGAGTCGGTCGTCGAAGGTGGGTGATGGCGTTGACGACGTAGTGGTCGGGCGCGAATGGTACCTTGTAAGCGTTTAACAGCCCGGTTTTCCCACCCCTGTGGTGAGTCAAGTATCGATAGAGCCGTGGTCAGAGCAAAAAGGTGGCCAGTTGGCAGTTTGCGGCCACCCCGCCAGCCTATAAAATGCGCGTCACTTCCTTCCAGAAAGGGCACGCGCGACTTCAAGTGCGTCACCTTGAGACCGCGGCTTTTTCTGTTCCTCAACCTACTGCGTAAGTCCCATCTGCCTCAATTTGTCGACGCGACCCTCTGCGGCGACAAAGCAGGCAGAGGAACAGAACACACTACTGCGACACAGAAAAAATACTCTTTCGGTAGCGTCCTCTGATGCGCCCCTGCCCGACCCGGACAGCTAACGCGGCCACAGAAAAAACCAAAGACCAGGGCAAGAAGATGCAACGCGATGGATGATGTCACACCCGCAAGGCTCCAATGACGTCCTGACGATCCTTCTCCGCGACGAGCAGGCCCTGCCCCCTCTGGGTCGCCGTAGACGGTCATGGTCCCGGCCACGACGCGCTCGTGTGCCGCCAGGACCTTGAAAATGTGCTCTGGCGCGTGTGCCGCTGTGAGGCGTGTAGCGAGAAGAGCGGAATCAAAATCAATGCGCTCGTGGCGGGGGCGAGCGGGGGGGGGGGGGGGGTAGCGTCACCTGCTTGCGGGGCACGGTTGCGTTGGAGCATGTGTGTATATCCAGCCCGCCGTCTGTGGTGAGTTATATGAGTATCGAAGAGTGGCCAGGTGATGAATATTTTGTAGCCCACTAAAGTCAAGAAGCTCAAACGCCCGAGTTCCGCCACAAACAATCTGCTGGGAACATGCGCACGAAAGGCAATAATCTCGTAGAGACTGGGGTCTCCCCGAATCTTCAGAAGTACCCCGTACCATACACCAGGGCGCTCGTCCCCGACCCAGCCCAAGACACCTGGCAGCACAGTTAGGCGCTCTGAAGATTCTCCCGAAAGCCCAGGTTCTGACGCCTAGCCAAGAACCACCCCCTGTACTGGTGTTGCCCCCTCATCGACTGCAGGCCCAATCCAGAGATCGTGGTGCCAATTCGTCCACGGACCACGGCCACAGAAGATGATGTCGGTGCCTCTACCACGGGCACGGATCACGACCAGCATGCTGCCACAAGCCGCCGGTGTCCCCGCGAGAAACGGCGAGGTCTGCTCCTCCATCGTGCTGTGACCGCTGCGGCGCTGTCGCCACTTACAGGTGCTTCCTCCAGTGCAGCGAAGGGCCTGAAGCGCCCGAGAAAACCGTCGCCCGAGCCGGTGTCACGCACGTTCACCTTCGGAGGAGCCATTGGCGAAGCCCAGAAATTGCGCCCCAGACACATTGGTCCGACCGATGCCCCGACGGAAACCCTCCAAAACGGCGGGCGATCGAGCTTGTTTTAACGGGCGGCAATATCCAGCCAGAAGCAAGAAGCGGTTGTCGAGACAGGAGGATCAAGGAGCAACGGGAGCGACAAGAGGGCCCGACAACGCCGAGTTCGAGACCTCGCCATGTATCACGCCAGTCGGCTTCCGAAGCAAGCCTTGCAGCCCATGTTCCGGTGCCCCATGACCACTTTCTCACTTGAGGCGCGCCTTCGGGCTCGGCGAGCACCGTGGCAAGCACAAAGGTAGTCCTGCCTCCGTTTCGTGCCAGATGCCCAAGCCTGCGCGCAGACGCGGACGACCGCGGGCGAACCCAACGCAGGCAGAAAAGGTGCCTGGTAGACCCTCAGGAGGCATCTTTCGAGCGACCGCTCCCGATCAAGTCCGAGAACATGCGACATATCTTCGCCGCAGGCTAGCTACAGCAATGCCGTTATCCTGTTTGGGCCTTCGAATATGTCGCAGTCGTACCTCTGCGGGCGTTTCCGTTCACTAGCCGAAGAAACGCGCTGTCTTCACCCCATGGATCCCAGACCGTATATGCCTCTGAAGAATCCAACAAGAGACCGAGGCTGCTCTCGTTCGCGAAAAACGCAACGTTTTCGCCAAACCGATCAGAACGGCCTCGTCATCTGCTGGGTCCAGTGGCTTTTATGACCTCAAGCACTAGAAATACCAGAGGGTGATTGGGTAGGTTGTGGGGAATAAACGCTAAGTAGAGAGACAAAAACGGTCCTTCAAGGGCAAGCAGAAGAGACTGAAACGACTGGAAAAGCAAGTCACATAGCCTCTTCCCATTTGCCCCTAAAGACATTGTGATTAGCATCTTTTATGACTTACGCTCATGACTTGTAACTGATACTTATTGTTATGGACAATCTATGCCTTGTTTATGCCTCTTACAAGCAATGATGTGTAGGTTTCTGAGCAAAGAGGAGTTTGATGCTCTCCTGCCAAATATGGATGGCCGCCATTGATCAAAATAAGGTTTGCCGCCTTTCTCGGGAGGAGGGCCTTATGGCGGTGGCGGCGCCGCCAATGTTCATTGACCGAGTCTTCACAATCATTTCGCAGACACAGAAACAGAATGTATCGAATCGACTGGCCCACCGGCTGGCACCGGTGTTGTAGATCCGCGGCACTTGTTTGTAACCACCCGCTTGATTTTGTGGCCTAGGTGCCGGGTGGCCCTGGGCGGCCCAGTTGGCACCTCCCGTTACAAGTATCTTTACAATGTGTTTATGCACATGTTGGCTCATATCTACTTGCTCAAGAAGTCTTTGTATCGACTGGTCATCACGGAGGCGAAAAAGGATGAGTCCTCGGGTGCAAAAACGGATCTATCCAATGATTCATGATCATGAGCGGCGTCGAGGCATACTTAGGACGTAAGATCCATTGCGTGCCCTGAGACCAAACACAGAGCTTTAAGAAGTACGTAGAACTCATTGAGAAGGTGAGAAGAGAGGACATCTGACCAGGTTTCACAGCCAACAAGAACTCATGGCTGCCATAATAAAGAAAAAAGAAAACAAGCTTTGACAACGGCAGCGCTACCACGTCCTCTATGGCCAGGTGCCGTGGGAACGCAAGGAGGGCGTCGGGGGTGCTGGTGCCAGGTGGCCAGTGCCAGGTGCCCGGCACTTCTTGGACGGTCATGAGATGTCCGCGCAGACAAACGTGTTGCGTTGTTGGACGTTGACTAGAATGCGACAGGTTTGGCTGTTCAGAAAAATGGTCAATGCAGGTAGGAGGGGTTGTAAAAGTGGTCAGAGTGGCAAACATGTGGCCGTCACGTACCCCCAGACGGGCCACACGAGCCCACTGTATAAATGCACATATCCTTCTCTCCACAAAAATAACACACGACCTCAAGCTCCCGCCTTGAAATCGTGGTCTTCTGTCCACTCGACCGTTTTGACAAGTGACGCCTGTCGCAACATGTCCACGCAATCAGCACACGACGACAATCCGCCCGCGCAGTCCTCCGACATCGTATCCATCATGACTCGGGACGATCAAAAAAAACCGGTCCCTTGTTCTGTCTACGAAGAGCCAGGCGAGACCGAGCACGACGCGCTCGTGCGCCTGCAGGACCTTCAAGAATATGATACTCTGGCTGGTGTGTCGTTGTAACCTATGCGCGGAAAGCGGGCGCGAGCTAGTGCGAAGCTGAGGCCACTGCAAGCTGCCACCGAAACGCAGTTCTGCTCGTTGAAAGGCCGTGGCCTTGAGTGAAATTCTCCAAATTGGGGGTCCGTCCGATGATGGTGGGGCAAGGCCTCCTCAATATCCAAAAACGTGCACGGACTGGACTGGAAGCTGAGCAAGTGCAGGTGAGTTGCGTATATTCGAGAGTGTTCCAATTCAATTATAGTTGTTGAGCTTCATAATAGCTTACAAAGTCTTCTGGATGACTTTAGATCAATGAACTTTCAAGTGTCTCCAGCCGAAGATGTCAAGGATACGCACCCACACGCAAAAGAAAGCTGCAACGAGTGAGCCCCTCCCTCCATTACCTATTCTCCAGCTTACTAACACTAAGGGATACAGATGGGCTCGCTTGTTTTTACCACATACACCAGTTTTCTGGACGGAGAAGTGGTCGACCTGGAGAAACTTTCGATGGGACAGATTACTTGGATGATAGGTGGGACCGACCAGATGTTACAACTTCATACCCCCAGTCCCAGCGGGGTGTGCAGTCCAACGAACGCCCCGGATCAGCTGAGCGCACTCCGCATCCCGCTCAAGAGTCTTCGGCTCTGGCAAGCAACATCCAGCCAGAGATCACAGACCTCACGACACGAGAGTCGCCGATCTCGACAAGCCCTGTCCTGACCAAAGATTCTAGACCTCACGACTGAGGCCCACTGCAGTGTGACGCGACCACACGCTGGACACATCTACTGGTATTGCTGAACCATCTTCAATGGAGAGGGTCAGCGGTCTTAGCAAAAAACGCCGCCACAAAGAGTCGCCATCCGAGCGCGAGGGGTCCACAGAAGAAGTCGAAGACTCACCACCACGAGGCCGACCAGAGCCGACCAGCCAAATGGCCACTCCGAAGGAGCAAGGCCCTTAGTTCAGGGTTGGCTGCCCTTACGCCTTGCTAGGAAGTGGGACTGATACACTCCTCCGAGAGCCTCGAGAAGAATAGCCAAGACGCCAGGGGCCTAAGTTCCGACTCACAAGGAGGATGTCTGGGTTTTACAAAGCTGCTGTAATTTGTTTTCTCATTGAGCTCATGGGCTTTCGTGTCTATACTATTACGACCTACTTTTATGATCTGTAATGATGTCTTCGAGATATGCCCGTGTATGACGAAAGATGATGGTTCTGAGAAGAGTGGTAATTAATCATGGATGCCACCGCAGCGCCTCCTAATCATAGGCGCGTCGATCGGACGGATCAAAACGAACAGCCGAGTGTCTTTCACTGCGAGCCACAGATACAGCTGTTGAGTTGGCGTTTCCCGTAAGATGCTCCAAACTCACCTGTTTTTGGAGAGTGTCACGATAACATTCTCAGTGGGGACAATGTCCTCAGTTGCCATCGCAGTTCGATGTTTATGCCACAGTGAGGACTACTCTGGTCTCAGTGGCAGGGTTCCCACGCCACTCGCGCTCTCATCGTGAACGACAACCCGCCGGGGCACAGCAGTAACCCGCGTAACAATCACCACTCACAATCTACCATCGGTCGCCAAAGCGTACTACTACCCACGCACGTGTAAACACAATCCCCACTTCGTCATTCAACCATCAAGATCAGTAGTTGTGCCCCGACCCAACATAACATGAGGAGCGCTTGCCACGTGCGCGTCGTTCAGCAAGACCCGGGGGAATAAAAATAAAATCGGTCGCCAACAGAAGACCAACAGACAATAACGCCCTACCTGGCATAGTTACAGTGACTCAAGGTTGGCCAAAGAAACAACATGACCAACCATAGCACAGTCTATAAAGGCACGTCTCCCTGGTCCTGTGGTGTTGGTGGGTAACTTCCCTTTCACACATCAGCCTTGTTCGATCTCTATTTCCCAACCAAGACGCGGGGGGCAGAACTAATACCAGTCAATATGTTCGGCAAGACATGAAGACGGACGCCCCAATGTTAAGACACACGCACAGCTGGCTATCGAGATGACCTCAATCCGGACCACCGGCCACAGATACCGATCTTTGCGTTAGCTGTCTCCACATGATTATCCAATACACATACGCATTAACCGGTAGATTTGCCCTCCCTCCCTAGAACAAAAACCAGCCGGGCCACAAACAGCACTCCGCCGCAGAAGCAAATCAATACTCAGAGGAAGATCTGGCCACACGTCGTGGCTCTCATAACAGGCCGCGGAAATGGAACGCACATACGAGGCGCTCTGTACGGCGGCCGGCCGACTTGGGGCGCACCCCACATATATGCCGACAGCCTCAATAGAAGAAGAGCGCGTAGAAAAACACCTCTCGTCGCCGCCACTGCTTGCATCTGCATACCCGGCCGTGAAGACGATTTATTTTTTCCGTAAGCCGACCTGCAGACAGAGAGGACTCGCCACTAGGAGCTTCGGCCACAACGTCAATAGTGCACGCGCGAGCGAGAAGGATCTGTCGGATCCCGCAATCCTGCCTGGCTTCAGGCGGGTAGGGAGAGGTCCCTTTCCTCCGATAATCGGTACAAGAGCGTAACGAGAGCGGCGGATTCTCGCTCGTCGTCGTCCGATGCGGAATGAGGCATATGAAAGAAATTACGGGAAGGAACGACAAGAGAATAGGTAGAGAATCCCCAAGGACCGACTATCGCGTAAGGGCGGAAGACCTTGCGACACCCGAGCGACTCTACCTGGAGAATAGCGCGGTCACAACAGAGGCCGGTGTGACCCGCCCGCCAGGCCATCAAAGAACAACGACGCGCTGGGCAGGTACGAGTGTCCACTCCATTTGGCTCGTGGACGGTCGCATCGGCCCGCCGGCTGCCAATCGGTGAATCACCCGGGGAGTGGCAACTACGCGCTGGTGCGAATGGATGATATCATGCGCATCCTGTGGAAAAATCTGTCTATGCACAGAGTGTGCGCGCCGGCGGGAGCGAGAAGATGAGAGGCGGAGAGGCGCTTGCTCTTGCGAAAAACCGCCAGCAACAAGATGACCAGATGTATGCGGACAACCGGTCGCGGGGCCGTCCAGATAGGTCCTCGAAGAGCCTACAATCCGCTCGAGCGTCGGCAAGTGAAGAGGAGAGATCTACGGCTACTCCGTATGATAGCAGTAGCAGCGGCAAGGTGCAAAACGATGTGCAATTGCAGGTCAGTGAAGTTCATCTTGGAAAGTAGCTTGAATCACAAACGTTTCATAGCTGGATAATCGCCAATATGAAACGGGCCACATGAGCGCAAAGAACCCCGAGAATGACGCAAACGATACGCACCTCCAAAGGCGTTCATCGGACGACACAGCGTTTGCGACCAAGGCTACAGTCACTACCACGTCGGCTTCCCGAGCCTCTTCCACTGATTCCCGGGCTCGCGACAACCCCATGTATCGTTGATGCCGCCGAATACGGAGACACCGGATTTCAAGAATAGCGGCCGCGGTCGTCAGTCCACGCGGGGCAGAGGACCTAGGCTTCAGTCTGGATCTGTGCCTCCGGAGATGCAACAGGGCAGGTCTCTCGTCGCCCCCTTGGAAGCCAAGAGGCAGCCAATTGGCTGTATCATCTGTAATCATTCCATCCCTGCCATCGTTTTCTCAATCCTTCGGAGAGATCGTGGCCCATAATCCGATGGATCCGTTGAACTTCGCACGAGCATCGTCAGGATCACCATACCCTCCAGTTCCTTTGTTCCAAGAGGATGTACGCCCGGCGGATACTGCGCGTCTTGTTCGAAAGCAAGGGCAACAGCCCATACCGCTCCTATCACAGAGACGCGTCAAGGCACAGCCGGTGGCGACGCTTCACACGGATGTCGAAGAGCAGAGCGAGTTTTAAGAAAGGAAGAGGACAAGGCGACATCCTCAATATGACTCGGGAGAAGTTATCAGTGCGCCAGGAGATGGTCGGCCTGTTCGATGCCCGCACGACGTCGAGCAAGGTCAGCGACTCAGACAAACCGGCAGCAAGAACCGAGGCACCACAAGAGGAGTCTGGTAGCCAAAAGACGCGTCGTCAGCCACGATCGCTCACCCGTTCTACTGAGTCGAAGAAGACAAAGGCTCAGCATCAACAAGAGAACCGAGCCAGCGAGCATCTCCGTACCCCTCACCGTGTTCCAGCGCCGAGCCATGGAGCAGCCTACCGTTACATCTCCACTATCGAAATCGAGGGGCAACACAGTTCCCCCTGAAGGCGCGCGGACGACAACCGAGGAAGAGAGGAACGAGAAACAGGCTTGAGTCTGCTCGGGAGAAAACTGGGGGAGGATACGGTCTCACTGACAACTTTGGGCGTGGGTTAAAGAGAATTGCGGCTCACCAGTACTTCATATGCAGTCTGTATGCCCATAGACAATGGAATTAATGTCAGTGTGGCAACTCGCGAGTAGGGGTGCTCATGGTCGCGGTGTGAGAGTTGGGTGAACGTTGATACCGTTGATCTATGCGTGTGCCATAAAGAGAAGCGCCGCCGTCCGGTGATCAGAAGATATGCCGAATTTCCTGCAGCGAGTCAACAGAGTGCACAAGATTTGGCCGCCGCATATCTTACTCGCTCACTACTACCACCAACCACTTGTCGCGTTCATTATGGCCGACGCAGAGATCAAGTTTGATCTCATAACGAGAAGACTGCAGAGGTCCTGGGTGGAGACACGATAAAGGCCATCCTCAACGAGGGCAAGACACCAAGTGTTACTGGGGTTAGGCTAGGCCTGACTCGAATTCATAATTTCATACTGACTGGTATAAAGGTACTGCTCCCACCTGGACGACGTATGTAAATGTGTTCAGCTCCTCGCGCGGTGCAGAACCTGACATGCTTTGACAAGCTCACATCGGATACTTCGTTCCCCTTACGAAGATCGCTGATTTCTTGCGCGCGGGAGTTGAGGTTACGGTCCTGCTCGCTGGTGAGATTATACCATCTAGTTTCCCCGTACATAACACTGACGTTTACGTCTTCCTCAGATGTACACGCCTTCCTCGACAATCTGAAGGCCCCATTAGAGCTCGTCGCGCATCGTACCAAATACTACAAGCACATTCTGGTCGCCGTATTTAAATCCCTCGGCATACCCACCACAAAACTTCGCTTCGTAGAAGGCTCTTCCTACCAGCTTACGAAGGAGTACAATCTCGATAATTACCGTCACTCTGCGCGATCGTCTCTGAGCACGATGCGAAGAAGGCTGGAGCTGAGGTTGTGAAGCAGGTTGAGAGCCCGCTCTTGAGTGGGCTTTTGTACCCCGGCATGCAGGCTCTGGACGAGCAGTACCTGGATTGTGACTTCCAATTGCGGTGGTGTTGACCAGGTACGTATCCCAACATCCGTCGAGTCGACGTTGCTCAACCCTATCTCATCCTACAGCGCAAAATCTTCACTTTCGCCGAACTCTACCTCCCACGTCTAGGCTTTACAAGAAACGTGCTCATCTGATGAACCCCCATGGTTCCCGGTCTCGGTGGCGGAAAGATGTCCTCTTCAGACCCAAACTCGAAGATAGACTTCTTGGACCCCCCAGAGGTCGTCCGCAAGAAAATCAAGTCCGCGTTCTGCGAGGAGGGTAACGTCGAGGAGAACGGTGTTCTCTCATTCGTAGAGGCCGTCCTCATCCCCATCAGCCAACTGCGTCTCGAACGGCTCCAGGGCAACACGGGCTCAGACTCGGAGGAGGGCCAGGAGGCCGTTTGGCGACCAGACCCCGTTCGCCCCCCCTCGAGGGCGCGCCCGAGGGTACCGTCTTCTCTATCTTTAGAAAGGAGGACTACGGCGGCAGCTTGCACTACAAATCCGCGCAGGAGCTCAAAGAGGACTTCGCCTCAAAGAAAACTGCACCCCGAAGGATCTCAAGACGGCCGTCGCCGACGCGATTCGTCAGGCTGTTGACGCCTATTCGTGAAGCGTTCGAGGCGAGCGAGGAGTGGAAAGAGGTGGAGAAGCTGGCCTACCCCGATCCCAACGCGAAGCCAGAGAAGAAGAAGAAGGTTGAGTGTCGCCCTCTTCAATCGTACACACTGGCTGACTGTAATGTAGGTCAAGGTCTACCATCCACCCCGCTCCTGGCAAGGGCAAGAATGCTCAAAAACCTGCAGATGCAGCTGCTTCTCCCGTCGTTCCAGACCCGCCACAAGCACAGGAAGCACCTGAGATTGCTGCAGAAGCTAAGAAGGAGACGCCCGCTGAAATAGTTCATTGTATCAAAATGTAACATGCAAAATGTACTTGTTGTAAGCATCGGATGTGCAGATCATGAGTAAGAAATACATGTGTGTACAAAGTATGGCAGAATTGAGATGCGTCTGATGATGGTTATTAAGAGATGACGCTGATCATATGAACGTGCAGTGGAAGTAGGGAGTTGTCGTTATGCTTAGCCACCTCTTTGCGAATCACGCTTCCGGCTGTTCTTCGTTTCCACCTTAACGTATTCACTCTCTTCGGTGGCACCCTCGATAGTTTCACTGTCCTTCTTGACACCCATGTAGGCCTCGCCAAGAATCTGTAGCGCTACCGCGCGCGTAGCTGGGCCTTCGCTCGTGGAATTGTTGAGTCTTCCAGGACGCGGTCACATGTCTCGCGGAGAACAGACTCAATTTCGAGTTTCGCACCCTGGTAAACATTGTTTTAGCCCGATAGTGCGTATGACGACATCATCAACTCTGACCTTGAAACAATGCCTGAACTCCTTTCTCGGCTGCCTGGTCCTCGAGACGCTTCTTCTCCTCGAGTGACAGGTTTCCCGCAGCTTCTGCAGCCTGGATTTGGTCGAAGACTTGCTTTAGCTCAATAGCAGACCGCAACGTCGACACCCTGGTTCGCGTAAACGTTGAGATATAGTGTCAGGGTGGATGATTCACTTACGTTTCGCTGAAGACGTGGTATTTGCCTTGCACGTTGTGCATCCAGCCGCCGATGCCGAACAGGGTGTGGTTGGATCCTAGGAATTGCTTTGCTCTTGACGCATATACGAACCCGATCGTTTGCAGCAGCTCAACGCCGTATGATTCCCGCTTCAGATCCCTGGCCACATCTGTCAGGTATTTTCGACCCCGCGTATTTCTTTGTGGAACGTACTCAGCCTCTATCTGACAGATCGTCTTGTAACTTTGGGAAACGTCTGGGTCGTTGGGGCTCGTTGCAGACTCCGCAAATATACCGAGCTTGCGCTCCAGATGCTCGACGAGTTTCTCCACACGTTCTGCTCTGATTGCTGCTTTCTGGGTAAAGTCAATCTCAATATTTCAAGAATAGCTGCCATGAAGGCGACAGACTCACCTCAGCAGCCACTTTCCGTTTCTTTTCCTCCCGTTTCGCTCTCTCCTCTGGGGGGACAAAATCTCCTTCCCTTTAGCGTCCAGCTGTATTGTCTTTCCCTCCTCTTCCTCCTCGCCCGCCTCTTGAAGCGCCGCCTTCATGTCCTGTGCAAGGCTGATGTGCCCGATGATAGGCACGAACCGTTTCGCCTCCGAACATAGCACCGAAGACTTCTTCTGGGTCGACGAAACCTCCCTCCGGTGTGCAGACTCCTTCGAGCCGAATTCATTGTATTTGTGTCGTAGAACAGGATCTGACAGCGTCTGGTAAGCTATCGCAAATCTCTTTGAAACGTTCCTCTGCATGTGGGTCGTCTGGATTCTTGTCGGGGTGGAACTTAATCGCCAAACGTCCTGAAACACCATTGAGTATCATATATGCGCAAAACAATTAGCAGCTATACGCACTATATGCCTCTCTTGATGTCATCTAACGAGGCATCGACCGGCACACCGAGCAGCTCGTAGTATCCGGTCTCCAGAGGTTTGGGCATCTGTACCCCTATCTTCCTGGTCCTTCGTATGGCGTCCTGAGAGGGGCCTGAGCCGGAAGGTCCCGCTGGAAGCAGTCGGATCTACTTGGTGTGCTTCCTACAATCTGCGTAGAGTAGAAATGCATGTGTAAAGGTACCCCTACAGTTAAAGCATTGGATGTTCAATATCGTGCCATTGCGAGGTGCGGGAGTAGGGGTCAAAAATTCAAGGGGCGCGTTGCATTTGGAGCATGTAGTTGTCACAAATGGGATAGAGGGACGTGAGGGAATGGTTTGGGTAAGACGTGCTCATGATTCAGTTATGCTTGCTCTTCTGATTTACAGGTCGTGGATGAGAAATGCCAGAATCACTTCTATGATTTCGTGTCCCGTCGGATGTCGTGAAGGTAGCTCCAAAAGAGCAATACTCAGAGAAAAATATCAAGGGGGAGTAAGGCTGTACGAGATGGTGAAGGTCAGTCTCAGAGGCGTCCGCCGTTGAGCGCCCCGATCATTTCCCCGTCCATCCAGATGAGGCAGCTGGCGCATCAAACAAGATGCGGCGACACCAAGTGTCCGTCTGATAGTAGAGAGTTCATAATAGAGTGTAGAACGCAGATTATTGTAAACATGTAAATCTAGCGAAAGACCCCAGCTGAGGGGCATCCTGCTACGCAGTTTTAGTACGGGGGATATCGAGACTGCTCTTCCTCCAGAATCCCGCAGCCGCATGCAATCGACGCCCCTGGTCCTCCCAGAACCCAATTAGCATCATACATGCCGCCGGCCAGCCCGCCAAGTTCAGCCCGCGAGTGGGAGGCCAGCCGATTGATTACGGTGGCCGCGAGGAAGAACGCGAGTGCAGCCAAGGTTACAGCGAGCCAGTCCCTCTGGAAGAATAGTCGGACCGCGAGTCGATGAGGTTCAACGGGCTTCACAGCCATAGTCGTCGGCATAGGGAGTAGATGGTGAAAAGACGTAGGGGACGAAGACTTCTCCGAAAGATAGCGTTTCGTCTTCGGCGGCGAGCGACGGGAGGAAGACCACACGATGTTAACGACTGCTGCGACCAAGCCAGAAGTGATGTAAGTGCCCTTGATCCATCTTGATGCCTTGAGGTCTGACGAGGTATTGGCATGCTTTCAAGAATTTTTCTCGTCACAGCGGTGTCGAGCCAACGCAGTGAACGTTGAAACTTAACGAGACCCAGATGGGAAATCCTTGCCATACAGCGGGCAATGATTTGTTTCTGGTCTAACGAAATGGCGGATGACGCATAAACGAAGGCGACGGATGGCGCCCCATACCCTAGCACCAAGGATGGCGAAGGGAAGTGCTCGAGCTTTCGACAATGCGTTCGCCGGATAGACTGGTGCGGGATCCAGCCACGGCGAAAAGGTGGACGGTGAAGTACACCGGTAGTACCACGCCAACAGTGAACAGCTGTGCTAGCCTTGCATACAGAGTAGGTCCCTGAAAAGTAAAACTCAGAGATGGCCTAGAGTCCCATAAGTTTCAATGGCTTTACGCTTTCGTGAGTATGGATTGCTTTTTTGGCGGACTCCCAAAACATACAAGATAATGAGTGGAGGTAGCTGCGCAAGAAACCACAGTGCAAAGCGGCGTGATCCTTTCATCTCCTCCGTCAACTAGTAAGCTGAAGAACCCGACTAGACTGGTAAGCTTGTCGTCGAAACCTTGCAATCGCCTTGTGTAATTGCTGCGTATGTGGAATACCATCTGGAAAGTGTCCTGCTCTTTTCGCGCCAGCGAGAACTGGGAATAGTGCGTCGGTTGTTGGTGACGACTTAAACATGAGCTGAAAGGCCGTGTAAGCTCGTAGCGAGCAGTAGGCCAGCGGTGGCGAGCCTGGTTGCGAAGATGCTCATGTCTTCCGTGGAGCACCGTATTCTGGTAGCAGAAAAAGTATTGATATTGTGATTAAATGGGTTGTAAAAACAGGATGTACCTTCCGAGAACGAGGAGGTGTCGCAGAGGCCCGTGGTGGTCGCAGTTGGGCGATCGCGACCGAGGCTTATGGAGCGCGCGCTAGTAGTGAGAACGAGCCCGATTTACTAATTCAGGCTTACAAGGCGTGGCGCCTCTGACGCGCTCCCCGAAGACAAAGTCGCCTTTTCGACCCAAGAAACATACTCACGGGCTTCACACTCAAGCATTTATCGGGGGAGAAAAGTCGTAGATTTCTCCACGGCGTAAGTGCCCAAGCTAATAATGTACCTCGCTACTCATCATTCTACCTTGCTGGCCGAGTCAGCATTTCTTGTGAAGCCGTGGCAGCAAATCCCCTGTGAATCCTGCGACAGTTTTTTCTATCACAATTTTAACAGCGTCACTTTGTCCTTGTTCAAGGACATACTGCTCCCGTGTTCAAAGCAGACCAAGCAAGTTGAAAGGTCCAGGACCACCTATAATCGATGCCGAAAGACTACCTTCATCCGCCAAAGGACTCGTGCACCCGCCAAAACAGTTTTCCACCCCCGTAGAACACATTGACCTGTCGGCGGGAGTTGGATTTTGTGTTCCACAGAAGAATAAAAGCGCAGTTATCGGCTCGCTCAACCAGTCCGTATCTGGAAGAGCAACCGGCATTGCAAGTCGGTATGCGTTAGTGTGGAGGGCGCCCCCCCTAAGCGCGCGATGGCAGGGTTTACGGACAAATATTTGGGCGATGAAATGACGTGAGTCGGAAGATGACGCAAGGGAAGGTATGAGAAATGAGCCGGAATTGGCGAGGTTGTGCCACTGCTTCTCCCGAGAAAACATAGGCATGCTGGGAGGTGTGCGACAATATATTCGCCTCGCTGTGGGTAGATCCACATGTGTCCCGTGTAAAAAGCGTGATGTGCTGTTTGGATATTACTCTGAGGCGGGAGGCCAGATCTGATTGGGAACGTGCCAAAATGCGCGATAATTTGCTTAGCTTCGATCGGCAGTAGTTGGTTCGCGGGGAAAAGGAAGAGGAACTGGCAGAGGGCACAAGAAAGCCCGACAAAAATTGCAGTGTCGAAGAGTGCACGGGCTTTTCGCAGATGACATGTGGACGCCACGTTCAGGTTTGCAGGCATAGTTGCGATGTTGGATGTGGAGGCTAAGAATAAAGTGGAAAGACAACGCCCGCCGTGAACAGCTGGGCTAAGATACTGAATATCGTGGGACTGGGATGGAAATCGTTGAGGCCTCATCATCAATCGTTTGTTTGGACGGCTTACTAGATGAGAGAATTTCGTTGACTTGATCTAACCGGTTCCCAAAATATAAAAACCAAAATACTGCATAGTTGTGGTATGAACCAAAGCAAAAGAGCCTCGTTATCTCGTCGTGACCGTCCGACGCTTGCACTAAAACATCCAGCCAGGCCATGTGATGGAGCTCATCGACGATAGAATGCCGACATGTTTTTTTCGATCGGATGAACCCGTCATGGTACTTCCAGTATTTCCCGGACATGGTTCCTCATTACGGTGTAACAGTCATGTTGATCGACGAAGGAGTCAGATAGATTTATTCCGAAAATGAGGCGATTGACAGGCCGACAAAACAAGAGACTCATCGCTTGTTTGATCTCATTGGGGAGGTGATTCGATCGTCCTGGCTCTCAATGGGATTAGCTTGAGGTTACACTAGGATCTGTGGGCCAAGTGCCATACGTGTCTATATCGGCCGTTGGTACTTTTATACATTGTCCAAATTGTGAACCTATAGCAGGGTCTGTCGTGCGACAGAGGTCTCGTGCCAAATATGGCGCCGCCGTGTATCGGATACAATCCACATTTCATTTACAGAGCTCTTAGTCCTGTGATCTCGTGCATTGTGGTTGAACCAGAAGCCGGCACACGCCTGTATTTGCGAACCTACCGTAGGTGTCTGGAGTGAAATTGATCATTCGGCGCTACCCACTCGTCTTGGATTTTGTGCCGCAATCCTACGCGTTGTAACAGCATTCTCATGGGGCCTACTATTGCCATAGATCAAGAAAGCGCGGATCGTACATTTTTGGGGAGCTCGACGGGCAAAAATCGCACTACCACGCTTACTAAGGCCCACTGTAGAGTACCCATGCCATTTTGCATACTGACCGAACTAATCGCCGTGAGCGGCTGAAGCGGAGGGAGGTGTCAGTAAGGTCACGTTGCAGTAGAGTCTGCCTTACTTACAGGAGAAATTTGTTGCTGCAGGGAAGTAGATTATATGGCGAAAGACCACCGAGATTCAGGTATGGTTTACAGGAGCTGAATCAGCTGATTCGATTTCTAGTTCTCGAATCGTAAGAAGACGTTAATCCTAAGGCATCTGACAGAGCGACATGGCAAAATATTTCCACTTAGGTCCGGCTAAAACGCGTCTTGACTTGGGATCGGGAACCCCGTGAGCTCGACAGTCTCGACACCATCGAGTGAGCTGGAAGTGTCACGGGGCGACCGCATGTAACGTCACGCAATGAGGGTGACTTGGTAATCAGAGTGACTCATAACTCAAGTGACGCAGTAACACACTACGCGTTGACGAGCGCTGTCTAGACAGCGGTTTTGTGCTGCAGCTGCGCCCGGAGCTGCGCCCAGCACGGGAGCACTAGGACATCCTTGTGCTCGGTGCCGTACAGGCCAAACATAGCTATTGTCCCCTCTCGGCGCTATAACTCGCCACTCGAGCAAGCGCAGATGGGGTCTGCAGTGTTCGTATCACATGTGCCCTATCTCTCTGGGCGGTGCGGGTTATACTAAGCTCCTATACGAGCACAGCTGCCCACGCTCACATTCACTACCACTACCGTGTACAATCTACAGCACAAGGTGTGTATCTTGTAGCGGTAGGCCATGGTTTGACTCACTTAAGTTGAATACTGTCTAGCAACATCATAGCGGCGGTCATTATACGTGATGAGGCACGGCACCGAATTACGCACCGCGACCGCCCTTACCCCCACAGCACAGGCGGTGGCTCGTACTTGGACTGGTCTGTTCATATCCGAGTGAAGAACCATGAGTTTGCAGAGAGCTTTACAGTGTTTCATATTTCTTGGCGATGTTCCGGACGACCCCGACGAATGGTATTCGAGCCCTTCATACGTGGGTGACCATAACGTCATGGTGTTTCCTCTATGGCAACCAGCCAAACACCAACGAAGATACTTATGTGCAAGGCGTCGTCCATTTAAACAAGGCAATTGTTGCGCGGTCGGGACTCCAGTCGCTGGACGAAGATGTCGTCGTTCCCTACCTGAAGGAGAACTTGGCATGGCGGGTTCGCACAGTGAGTCACAAATTGCGATAGCTCTCGCTATCCAACGTTCAGAAAAAAATCCTCAAACCATAATAATAAGATCGCTGGAGAGTGCGTTGAGCTGGATAGAAAGACTTCACTGGAGACCACAGTGTTTAGTGTGCGCGTGAGCATGCGACCGGGCGCTGACTCTAGTACTTTGCCAGCCACGGCGAGCCCCATTACTATCGTCACATTACCGCTGGCCGTCCCGGGGGTGCTCGCACAGAGTGATGTTGCAGCCGTGGCTCCGATGATGAAGATGTAATACTATTGTACAACACCATAGGAACCTTCCGACACATCTGACAAGACTCCCCTATCCCGATGCACGCATTTCAAAAAGCAATTACACGGACTGAATAGATATACTAGTATATGTATATCCATAAAGTTCAAAAGTAGCTCTGGGCCCGGCCAAGGTAGGGAGTAATGGGAAAAATCGTGCTGAGCCGACGCTTCGTCACTCAGTGAAGCTACCCTACTTGGGGCTCAGTGATGAACACCGAAGCGAATGACGGCTCTGGGCATGGCACGCATAAGATGCAAAAGACCATTTGCAAAGGCGCAGCTGTGGCTGGCGCTGAAAATCCGTGCTCTGTCGGCCGCGCCAGTGGGGTGTGTCGGCTGTTACATGTTAGTATTCGCGCTGGACTAGGAACTATTCACAAAGCTATATCTCAATATGTTGATAGAATTATCTTGGCTGAGGGTGTATACGCTTAACCCTGTTCGACAAGCTTTCCATACTATGTCCCATAGCGTGACCTCTGAAGAAGGAGCACACGGCGGAGCCATTCATCACGCGAGTAGCATAACACCGGTCTTGCCTAGCCGTCATCTTTCTGCTCCGCATATCCGACTGTCAGTCCACAACGTAACAATTTGGCTTTGTACTGCAGCGCTGCAATCCTCGAATTTGTGCTACACACGTAATAGTCAAACCATGTTATCCACATATTTTCCTTCATTCCCGCAAACGGGAGTCCCGCGGTGAAGCTACCAAGCGCAAAACACGTTGTAGCCAGATGTCGTCAGGTGTTTATGCCTGCATCATAGTCCGCAGAAGTGCCGCAACCTAACAGGTGATATCGTACAAGTCTATATGTGCGAGGCGCAGCCAATCTTCAACACAGCTAAGTAATTTGAGAATGTACACACCCTGTATACACCGAAAGGCTCATATGCAATTAGGGAGTCGGAGACTTCGCACTGTGGAAAGGAACCAATCGGCGTCGTGCGGTACATCAATATTATCCAGCTGAGATCGAACTTCAATGCTTTCTCTGCCAATATTGTTCGCGACACTTTCTCCATTGCAACAATGAGCAACGGGGCCCCCCCCCCCCCCCTCCCCAGCAACGTCCACGAAATACGGCATATTCTCTTGCATAGGTGTAACCTACTCAGAAGAGGAACCAGCGTGTGTGCAAAGACTCTAAACTCAGAATGTACCCAACCTCTTTGCGCCATCCATCAGTTTCCCATTCGAGCGTCCGGGCTCGCAATTTAAAAAGAATCAGTTGTCCTAACCTAGCTTCACTCCATAGAAAGTTTTTGTGTGAAACCTGGTGTAATAAGTCTCATCAATCTGGGCTCTACTGCAGCATTTCTCCGCCGAGACCCCTGTGAATAGATGCGGGAGGCTGTAGAGGTACGTTCCAGTCACCACGTCAGTATCATGCATGAATGGTACTCACAATTGAATCGCTGAATCTAGCGTCCCGCAAAGAGCTCGGTGTCTTGGTAACTGGAGGGGTGTGTAGTGCCGTTTGTTCCTCTGTGTTAAGCCTGGGGACGTAGGCAGTTTGGTTCTCTCAGATCTCCCCGTACCCTCTACGCGCGCCGGATGTCTATATAACTACGTCGCCTGCGTTCAGCAATGGCAGTATCTGGCAGCTTTTGGTACCTACTACGACGACTTTACTTGCAAATATCTTCACAAGATGGCTCCCTTCATCATTACCGGTGCAAACAAGGTGGCGCTATACCGCTGGGGATCTGAGGCCCCTAACCGCCTTGAAAATCTGGGATTTCGTCAAGCACCGAGCAATTTTTCTCGCTGTACATCCAGGACCTCAGTAAGTTCCTAATGCATGTCAGATATAGTCACTTGCTCATTGCTTCGTAACAGGGGCCGATAGTTCTAATGAGGTATCAGGACGCACTTCTGTATCCTTCTTCCAGATTCGGAGGTCATCGCATATGGGTTTGCCGTATTGCACCCTGGATGCGCTCTGGCGCCCAAAGTGGACCAAGACGAAGGGGGTTGGGCAGGAGCTACTGCACCCACGGGAGCATGCTGTTTCCTACATGTCATAGACCTTACGATTGCGGTCTATGAGGTAAGCTTGACCTCTTTCTCGAGGGGGTTGGCATTCGTTGACACAGCTTCCTACGTTGCCACGCAATCCTGCGTGGATCCAGACCAGCCTACATGCGCTTTGACAGTCGCAAAAACTCTACGTCCATCGACTAACCGATACGTGGAATCAAGCAGCCTACCATACTATTCGCCACTTCCTTACTGGGACTGGGCGCGTAACGCAACTCCCGATCCGAGAACCGATTCATTGCACATAGTAAAGGAGAACGTCACAATCACGAAACCTGAAGGTTCGAAAGAGCCCTGGGTCGCCTAACCCGCTTGCTAATACACATCCGCTACCATCTTCCATCCTGTATGACATCACCTACTTTCCTTCTAATCCAGGTTCAAATCCTGTCGGAACTTTACTGCTTCGACCACACATGAATGCCCCTTTTCTGCATAGAATAAACCACCCGTGAAGAGTTTCTTAAGGAGTGGAGCCTCCCTCGTTACTATCCTGCTTGAACAAAGACACTCACATACCACAGCGTGCCTATTGAACAGAACCTTCCCGACGAGCAAAGTAGAGAATACGTACGATATGCTGACTACCACGTACCCTGCAACATAAGCTGGCCGCGACCTCCTTTAGCAACCACACGTCCCGGTAACTGTGCTTCCGATCGCTTAACGACGTATTGTGAGTCTGTGTACATAGCTATAACGATATCAACCTGTCTAAGTTCGTGACACCGGGGAACTATATGAAACGTATCCCACAGTCGCAGGGGCCGCTATGATCAGATTAACTGTATGCGATGTTGTGATGTGTTATTAGCGATTTAATTGTAAAATATCGATCAGGATTCGACCCTATTTTGCGTATCCTTCACTCACGCGGCAACGGTGGAACCAAGAAACTGTTTGTCACTGTGGTCTAGCGCTTGGACCCCGACCGTATTGGTCTCCGAAGGCCCTTGTTGAGAGGCGCGGTATCATGGACCAACATGCCCACCAGAATGCAACCGTCGCGGATCCAAAACTCGTTGTACCGTAGAAGCTTCGTCACCTTGCGGCTATGTACACGTCCATTTGTAAACACGTTTATTTCAGCCACTCTTACGTCTCCGCTTCTGGTGACTTCTTCCATAACACGTACTCTGGAGGGCTTTCTGCCTGGCATCTCCTCAAACCGCAAAACTCGGATACACCCATCCCTGAATTCAATGGTCTTGACATGGGGATACACGGAAGGGCGAGTTCCGATTCGCAGCCCGCTATTTACCAAGCTGTGAATCAAGCTTTACTGGTGACGCGCGATCTGTCACCTCCGTATACTTCGTCGTTGCCTCGTTACGCACCATCTCCTCAGTACCCCAGCATGCGCCCCAGCTGCAGGCTCCTGCCTCCAATGCTACACCCTTCTAGCCCTCCCATTCTTGCGCCCCTGGGAGGCGGCTCTGCCATACCTGACCTTGGACCGTCCCGCGTCACGTCCAAGAAGTACGAGCTGGACGAGAGCTTCTCGGTCATTCTCTTTCCTCGGATGTGTCTGAAAATCAGAACGATGGGTTCTCGGCCCCCTCTACGATGGGGACCAAGTGTTTTCGTCAACGCTGCTCTTGACAAATGCGGAGAATTGCCAGGGTCTCCAGCGTGGAGCTCGGGTACTGTCACATGATAGGCTTTGTTTCATCTCACAAAGTTGGAAAATTGCACTGCCCGATCCGATTGGCTCTCCTCTCTCGACGAGACAGAAGTTGGCAGATCTGCAGAAGACATCTTCACTGGCGCATTCGACAGGTCAATGTTGCCATTCTGTCTCTCAACTATTCTTTTTCGTACTCCATTACCTTCCAGGCGGGACGGGAAGGAGTTGAATTTTGCAGCGCAGCGAGACGTCACTGAGTTGAAGTGTTTCAGCGTCTCATATCGAGACTGAGCCTGTTCCATTGCCTATGCTCAGGGCCCACTGCCGACGCATGGACAACCCTCACTCTACAACGCCATTACGGCTGGTCGTTGTCGTAGGGGTGCGTGCCCCGCCGTGACGACGCAGTGTTTCACGCTTAAAGGGCATCATTCCGGTAGAGCCATGTCGACTTGTATTCCAGAGACCAACCATAGCCCATGTATCATACTGTACAAGCGGAGTGTATCATGTAATTCTTTCTGTACTGTCTACTTCTTCTCAGTGTGAAGAGCAGACTCCCAACCGCCGTGTGACCATACGATGGCGCACCAGCGAGACCGTAAATTTAGCCGAGCAAGCTCTCTACTCAGCCACCATCTTGACACTTCGGATGTCCACAGAGGCATCGCAACACATTGACACAATCACGGAGCCCTCTAAAACCGGAGCCAGTCAAGTGGTCACTCCATATCGTCGCGCGAAAGAAGTTTGTATCTCGGCACGTCATAGTAAGGGGTCTGATAAAGCTTCGCTCTCAATGCGTCTTTCTTATGCGTCCTAGGCTGTTCTAGGGGAAACTAGAACGCCTGGTATGCTAGTTGAACGGTTTGGTTAGGACAATGTCCCTGGCGTCTTGGTGGTAATCGGTGAATGAAGGATTGACAATACCGCTCTCATGTGACGGGCTGTGGACCCAATTGGACTTGTAATCATGCTTGTTCAGATCTTACCGTCCGTTCGAAGAAGTACACTCCTCAAATTTTATTGCTTGGGAGGGAAACTCTCTTATGTGCGAATATTTGCGCTTGGGTACGGAATCTTTGGACCTCAGTCTAGACAATCACTATTAACTGTGTTCTACCTCATCCTCAACAACCTCCCTGACGTGAGATGCTGAGCAGTACTATCTGGTTCGCATTGGACGAACAGTCCACCACTGGGACTCGGCCGTCTGTCTTGTTCGACGATTTGAATCACCTTGTGTTGGGGAGGGCTCTAGACAATGGGTGGCGTCCAGCTTCGTGTGTTATATAAGGTTGTCGTTTAGGAGCCCCAAGTTCGCTACGCGCTGGACCATGGTCTAATAAGCATGTTCGGCGGAGAATCTAAATGGGCCCAGCTGCTCGTTGAAGACCCTAGACGAGGCACTTGTGGGCGCGGAAAGTTGAAAGCTCCGTGGCATCCCTACTATAGACGTGCCTAGGGCAGGCACCCAATCCTCAACTCGCGTTCTGCCGTACTTATTGTTCTGCTTCGGGTGCGAGCATAAAGGGTAAGGTTTGCTCCATATCTTCTCCATAGATCGTCATCAGGTTCTCACGAATGTGGAAAGGGCAAGATTTGGTGCATGGTAGTACAATTGGGGAGCGATTTATCGAAAGTATGGATACAAAACGGGACGCAGTGTCGACACACAACAGCGGGTTTCCATTTGTGTCGTCGCATCAAATCCCGGGTATTTAGCTGAGGGTACCACAGACCAAATTCGGAAGGTAATTCTCATAGCTAGGACTCTACATAGCGTGATTTCTTATCGATAGCTTCTTTTGACTAAGCTATCTCTAGTCCACATCGTAAAGTGTGAAGTACTCAGTAGCGTCAGGTATATGCTTAGGCGAACTTCCCGTCCATCCCGCATGAGGTCTGTGCCCCTGCTGGATAAGTCTACCCCCGGCCATTAAACTTGTGCCGACGGACTATCAGTGTCTAGGTATTCCCCATGCTAATGCGTGTCAATTCGTTACGGTGGCGGATGAACTGAGGCGAAGGAACTCATGGATTGAGGGAAACAATCAGAGCACAGGCGGGTTACCAAATTGCCGACACAGCACGGCTGCTACCAATCTACATCTTCTCGTGAATTCAAAGCGTAGCAGCCTGTCATAAACGGGGCTGGAAAATGTTTGATTTGCAGTGCCTAACGGGTGCAGCTTCTATATAATATACAGCACGTCTTGAAGACGAGACCTACAATCACAGAACAAGCACACTTGCACCTCTCCTCACACACAGTCTCATCATGGCTATCCTTTTGTCATTACCGGTGCTCAACGGGTGGCATGACCGTTGGGGCTGAGGCACCCAATCGCCTCGAGATTTGGGATTTCGTGACGAACGAAAGTTCTTTCTCCCTCTTCTCAAGGCTCTCTGGTGGAGCTCTATAGCTCAATATTGCAAGGGTCATATGATGGCTTATCGACACCTGACAATGTAGACGCGCTCTCGAAGGAAGGTCAGGACGAGCTTCTGTCGTTTTTCCAAGTAGGCGGCTATCCATGGTCTCCATTACAAACCATGGAATGGCTCCGGATCCGAGGACGCCGGACGAGGTCACGTTACTGTACTCATGGCAGTACACTGTGTCCCGACTGGCATGCGACCCTACGTCTGCTCTGTTTGAGGTGAGCTGTCGAAGTTAGTATCAGGAATAAAAATCTCAACATCAAGACTACACCGTTACCGAAATAACAGCAACTAATCCAGAAGAACGCCATTGAGATCGCACAAGACGTACACGCATGACACGGGACGCTTGGAAGCAAGCGGCAGCAAATCTGCGTGCTCCGTACTGGACTGGGCGAGCAAACCTATACCCCCACCGGAAGTTCTTTCCCTGGACCATGTTACCATCACTCATCCAGATGGGACGACGAAAAACCATTCCCTAACCCATTGTACGCTTACGTCTTCCACCCAATACCCGACTATTTCCCCCCGCAGGTCAAGGCGTATGGAACAACCGTGCGTCATCCCGCAGCCAAGGACCCAGTGCAGAGTTTCAAGGAGTTAAGTGCTTTGACCGAACCTTTCGCTATCGAAAGAGTCGACAGAACCCGCGATATAGTCTCATGAACAACACGTTCTCCCAGACCAAGGAGAATACGCACAAAATGTTGACTCAGCTGGACAAAAGCTGGCCCGGACTTCAGTAATCACACTTCGGGCAACACAATCCAACAGCCAACAGTATCGAGTCGTAGTGCATGATAACGTACACTTCTACATCGGATACAAGGACACCATGAACTATATCCCGGTCGCCGGTGAGCTGTCGTTGATACTCTGCAATCTGATCTTCACCCATTGACGGCCGGGTTATTAGCTTTCGACCCACATATTCTACCTGCATCATGCCAACGTCGATCGCTTGTTGTCCCTATGGTCTGCATTGAATCCAGACGTGTGGGTAAAACTGAAGGAGGTGCTGGTGAATGGCAGCTGGACCATTCCGCCGAAGTCTCAAGTTCGGACCCACCACGACGTAAGTCTTGACAGCCCTTTTCACAATGCGTCGTGGTATCAAGATTATGTTTGCATACATGCTCTGACGCACGTTCTGGAAACACCACGAGCACGTACATAGGGCTTCGACAGCTCATCGCATCCACGGCGAAGCCCCCTGGGATACAACATATCCGAGTTCAATAATCTCACATGGGCGACAAATTGGCTGTCCAGCAGCAGCGATTGTCATGAAGACGTCAACACACTTCTACGGAGATGATTCGGGTCCTGCGTTCGCCTCCTTCTCGGCTCCAAACGAATCCTTGAGCAATGCGCAAGTGGTGGTGCTTGGCAGCACCTGGCCTCTCCACGCTTCGCCCTCCTCTATACTCGCCACACACTTGAGGTCGGATCCGCCATCCCGATTGGTCTGTTTCGCGTTCGGCTGTCAAGAAATACGAGCTCGCCGATACGTTTTCGGTGGTTGATCTTCCTTGGCGATGTACCGGAGGACCCGGAAGAGTGGTTCTCGAGCCCTTCGTATGCCGGTGACCACACCGTCCTCGTCAACGCTGAGGTCGGCAAGATGCGAGAACTGTCGCGTCCAACGGGATCTTGGGATTATCACGGAGGGATTCGTCCACCCAAACAAGGTCATCGCCGCACATTCCGGGCTCTCCTCTCTCGGAGAGGCTGATGTCGTTCCTTACCTTGAGAAGAATCTCCATTGGCGCGTCCGCCAGGTTAAGTGATGCTCTCGATAATCTTAATCATTCTGGTGCTGACATGTGTCAGTCCGATGGCGAAGAGACGATCTCAAGCTTACCGCCGGGAACCTCGCTTGAGGTGCCGCCGTTCAAAATCAACGTCGGAATGGAGCCCTTTTCTGACAGCAACTACCTTCCTACCCTCGGAAAACCACGTTATTACAACAATATCACCGGCTGGTCGCTTGGGACCCCCTCTCTTATCGGTACCGCGTAGGGGGACTTCTGGGACTAGACTAAATTTTGATTGACTTGTCTGGCCCCTAGGTTTGAGTTTACAAGGATCGATTGCGCATGTATAGTGTGAAATCGTGTAAATGCTGCTGTACTACTGCCTCGGGGCAAAATTAAAGTAAAATATGCCATGTATCAAATGATTTACTCACACACCAATGCTAGTGTCACGTCGCTGGTCAGTGCTCAGTAATAGCCGGTGTACCGAAGTGCGTGCCTAATCCAGCTTGTCGAGGATCTGGGATTGTTCCAATAGGTCATCGACTCACTGAGTGAACTGGTAAAGGCCGGACACCAACCCGGTCTACAATCTGCCTGGGCGTAGCACTCCTCTCTGCTGCAAAGGTTCAAAACACTGTGGCGCAGTTCTGACGGTGGGTGTGCGAAGCGCCTTCCAAACGCTACTCCATAGGTTGGGAGCCGTACTGACTACTCCTCACGAATTTTGCGGCGCGGTTCGATATTTCGCTCCCGACCGAGTACGGAGAGCAATCAAAATGCCTCTCGAAACACCGAGCCTATACTATATAGGGGGCATATTATCATTCTTCATTTTCAAAGTCTGCCAATAGGGATTGTCTACCGTTGGTTTGGTCAGACATGCCCAAGGGGCTCGCCCACCCAGTCTGACGGCAGCTGATGTCAAGACGTTAGACGGCTCAGTAGTTCCGTGAAGCAAGTAGCATCACCAACGAAGAAGCGAAGTGGAATGGGTTTTGCAGCGCTAGATTTTCGTGGAAGTGAGCGCCACGTCGGTGTCAACGTAGTTCCTTGGCGATGAAAGTCTAACGGCGTGATAGATGGTGAAATCGGACGTAATACTATGTCAGGAGGTTTTGCCCCCCAGGCTCTGCATGAAGTCGGGCTGACAATGAGAGTCGGTGTGTGTTGTCTGGGACTCGGGGGGGCCCCATGTGATGCCGTGATCAGACGGACATGCAAATTTTGTATTCACATGTTCGCTAAACTCAAACGCTACCCTTGACGTGTGCACATGTCCGCTCTTTAAACAGGTCTACGCATTGACCACTAGAACCACGAGGCTTGTACTAATTACTAACAACACGGAAATTGAGCTTGCACAGATTTTCTTCTCGGCAACTATATATCCATATGCATACCAACCCGCCAATCGTCGTGAGACGACACGGACCATCGAACCGTTCCCCTGCCACGTTCTAATATCTCCGCCGTACCTTTAACGCTACAAGTACCGACTTGGAGGTGTTCAGCGAAGCGTCCGTGTCAACAGAAGGCTTTCGATTGGAACCCATACCCTTAGTCCGCATGATAAGGTCGCCATTGTTGCAGTCAAACAGTATCCAATCATGGGAGCGAGTTGAGCATGCTCCGTGGCCGCAGCAACAGTCAATGGCTCCTGAGAAAATTCGGAGCGTCACAAGGCAGCGGCGTGCAAGAATATCGGCATTTGTTCGCAAGTCTCGTGAATACATTTCGGGCGCGACTATGCGCTCTTTACAAATTGAAAATCCATAGTTACAGGGTCCATGCTTACCGCTGCGCGTGTGCGCTCAAAACCTGACGGCGTTTGTCGGAGCCGCCCTTGACTCTAGCTTAGTAAATGAGACGACGAAATAGCCAAGGTCACATGTGCTTCAAGGACCGTCGCCGTTATATGCTTTCAACGCTCATTCTCCTCAAATTTGTTAACATGTCGGGGGTCAAAGGCGTGTCTTTACGGTCATCACTGGGGCGGTTGGGGGCGTGCGCCCCAATCGAGGCTCGAAGACTTTACGACTGTGTCAAAAAATGAGAAGATGTTCTCCCTGTATAATCCGAAAGCTTTGAGGTACGATTTTGCTGTGTGGGCATTGCGTCATAAGGGCCGTGACGGATACATTCTTGACACTATCCTTTCAAGCAGCAAATGTCCAAGGCTGCGAAGCCAAGACTAGCCTTCGCCCTTCTCTTCTTTCCTTCCAAATCGGCGGTATCCATGGCTTGCGCTTATATTCCCTGGAACGGGTCTGGATCCGAGGAGGTGTGGCCAATGGGGAGGATACTGCACACACGGTAGCAATCTCTTCCCTACGTTTCACAGACCGTATGTCTCTAATTTACGAGGCGTTAGATCTCCGACAGCTCATAAGACGTCCGTCTATTTGACTCTATGTGCAGCAACTGCACTTCAACATCACGCGATCGAAATGTAGCGAAGACTTACAAACGGTCGACGCGTGAGGCATGGAACAAGGCGGCTCAGGATATGGCGCACGCCGTACTGGGACTGGGCATCTAATGCGGGGTCCGCGGCCCAAGGAAGTAAGTTCACTGTGTGTGGGCAATAGTAAATCGGTTGATCGTCCCAGCACGACGGGTGCCAGGCCAAGGTCACGAACCCGCTCCGTCGTCAAAAGTATGCGTTCCACCCTATCGATCCCATGCTTCCCATCCCCCTGTGCTGATCGAATGGTAGGAACCCTGCCGGCCCCTACCGTCATCCAAGCCTTCAACTAAAATCGATACGGACGGATGTGACCCAGTCTAACGGTGCCCCAAATGGAACGGACACGTGAGGACATCCTGGTCACTACATTGCAAGCGTAAGGCAAGGTGGCTGACGGGGCCCGCAGAGTGCTGCAAACGCCAACTTTGGGATGCCTACCGAATGTACGAACACCTACAACACATGGTTTGCCCGACCCAACCATGTCCTAGTGGTGCATGACTGTGCCCGACTTCAGACAAGCCACACGCCAGCGTCTGGCAAGTCTGTCGCTAACAGTCTTCGAAGGCATCTTGTTGTCCACCACGACAACATTACATAGTCATGGGGTGGGGGTCTGAGCTGTGCAGTCATGGCACAATATCGTGTGATCCTCGGTGCCTGCATCACCGTGACCGTGTCTCATCTAGCTACGTGGGCGGCACACGGTCATGAGTGGGAGATGCCTCAGGTTGCCGGTAGACGAATGCTCACCGGCTTCCGGCCCAGCTTAGAGGGAGGTCACGCGTTAATAACCCACGGTATCTTAGGATTTGACCCTATCTTTTTATCATTCATCATGCCAATGTTGAATCGTCTGTATGTCTCTCTGGTGTCCGCGGGTTCAACCCCGGGCGGTCTGGGTCGTCGATGGTCCTGCTGTCGGCCGCAGCACTTGGACAATTCCCGCTGATGGGTGCCACGTCGGCATTAAGACAGGGTATGCTTCCCACTGGTCTTCTCTCCCCGGCCTCCCAAAACACTGAAATCTTTCGACAGATAGGAGTTTGACACCCTTCTGGAATGCGAAGACTACGTACTGGGAGTCTTCGGAGGTCGCTGGAACTGCCCGGCTGGGATACTCTTACCCAGAATTCAACGCGGTCTCGACCTAGGAGACAAGCAGGCCGTCAAGCAGGCCCATTACGCGAAAGATCAAACGAGCTGTACGGCGACAGTGACATCCCTTCTACTACCGATAGTGCCCCCTCCGCTGCGGTTCTGCAATCTCAGCAGGCCCCCGCAGCCCCCCTACAAGTTCAGTCATCGCGATCGGTCGCGATCCGGACGACCTCACCCCAGCCTACCTCGACTGGACGGCACGTGTGCACGTCAAGAAGTACGAAATTGGCGGGGAGCTTCACCATCCTGCTCTTCGTCGGACACCGTGCCCGAGGATCCCGCAGAGTGGTACTCCGCCTCGTCGTTCGCGGGCGCGTACAGCGGGTGGTTTTCGTCAACGGCTCCGCAGGAGCCGATCCAGAGCGGTACGCTGTGAACAACTGCAGGAATCAGCGAGATGCGGGCGTTGTCCTCGAGGGCTTCATCCACCTCAACAAACAACGCGATCACAGAGTCAAGGTGCTCCTCGTTTCGTATGAGATGGGATACGTCGTACGAGCCCGCTCCCTCAAGTGAGCAGCTGCACTGGCGCATCATCAAAGTACGCCATCTCCTGACTCGAGCTAATTGATCTCGCTAATTATGTGTGCAGGCTACCGGGGAAGTACGTGGATGCAGCCACGTTTCCTTCTCTGCCAGATTACGGTCTTCACGTTGATGTGGATGCACGACCCATCCCGACCCAAGCACCCTGCCCACGCCATGGGGTGGCGACCCCGAAATTCCACCACCGGCACAGATCACCAGGGGGTCGTCCAGAAGCGGAGCGGGCGGTTCATCATCCACGACTAGGCTCACTAAGTAACATGCCTGTGTTCCATTGTATTACTATCTGTAACCCCTATCCCTTTCGTACGCTCCGAGTGTGAACATTCTAGCCTCAATTGTTGGTCTACGTCACGTCAATCCCATTACTCGTATACATATTAGCAGAAAGAAATTAGGATGATGAATTTTTCGATAACATTAAGGTTTACGGTGTGCACAAGCGCAGCGAAAGGCAACACCGGTTGGCCGGAGGCGTGTCGTGCTTTGCCAAACTCATGGCCGGACGCCGGGACAGGTCGTTGCGTAGGGGCTCTTAAAACTGTCCGGTATGACGAAATCATGATTAGTTGAGGACTCGCGACGTGACAAAAGAATGGATGCGGAGCCTTCGGTGTGGCGCCACGGCCCGCTCCGGCGCGGCGTCTCAAACCGTCGCCAGCTCGTCGCCCAACCTACCTTCTTACCGGAGACCGGGCTACCAGTCAGCGACGATCATAATAAACCGTTGAGGTTACGATTGTGAGCATCCGTCTGGACACTCGCATGGATGCATTGTCTGGAAAGATACTCTGAGAGCGTAATCTTTTGCCCGAAGGGTTCTATCATAGTCTTACTCCGTCGGATTGTGATGCCCATAAGAGGGAATATTCCGTCTGAAATCATATGATCCGATGCTTCCCTTTCGCATCGGCGGGTTTGAGAAATCAGTCTCGTGACCAGTAAACCAGCGCCGATTTACATCAAACAAGAGCAAATAACGCGCGACGCGGCAGGGCCCTATGGCAGCTTTCATTGTACCATCTTGAGGTTCAGGTCTGTGACAATATAGGGTTCTGAGGGCTGCTATAAGGTGCATGATTTTTTTTGACTAGCTTTTCTTATGAGTATTTCCGATTCTGCGGACTGTTTTGTGCATATATTTGGATGTTCTCAGTATGTCCAGGTCGTAGCAGCAAAACGGGTCGCGTTATGTATTTACGCCAGGTCACATCATAAAAAATGTTTTAACACGAGGGCTAGAATAATGGGCTGTAGTATTGAGGGGGCTTTTTTTCAAGTCTTTAAGCAGTGTTGAGACCTAGATGCGTAGACGGAAAGCGTAGAAACGACCACGAAAGCCGTTTTGCGCTTGTAGGCGCCCAACACAACATGCGCGCGATTTCATTGGACGCGGCCAGCGAGGGAGAGCCGCTGCACCGGCAACCTACGCCGATCCGAAACAAGGGGAACGGGCAGGTCCCTATACGCACAAACGTGCGTCTCATCGCAGACCCTATATGGGGGGAACGATTATCTTCGCCCAATGGCCTACGCGGTCGCAATTGGGTCTGCCTTGGAGACTAGTTTCTATCAAACGCCCAGACAACTTACACAACACCGATAAAAAACGCGAAATACAGACACCTGGAAAAGCGTGATAGGAGCGAGAAGGATGTATCAACATCGACGTGTGGTACAAACAAACAGCGAAAGTACGTCGGAGGTCCAATTATTCGGACACTATCACACTTCAAAAGCTGAGCTTCAGAAAGTAGACCCCAGATAGCGGCAAGCGATACACACCTCGTCTTCGTAAACGATGATGAAACCGATTGATGACGGAACGACAGGAAATTGGATAGGATAGCTGTGATAGCTACGCCTGACATCAGCTTAAAGCTCGAGCCATGAATCGAGAAGGCATACCATAGCGATGTGCAATAAAGGAGGCTCACGCCAGAACGTTTGACGAACAAGACTCAAAGTTGGAGGGGAATAGGGACGCAACCGATGTTGACGAGGCCGCCTGTGCGCTGGTCAGATTGTGGCTGTCACGGTGAGGCATTGATCACTTACTCTGACTAACGTCGCTGCAGCAGTACGGTGTCGAGAGCTGCAGAAGCTTCAGTCAGCTGGTGTCCGTGTGTCGTGTGAGGGAGGCGAGCTTACCAAGACGTTCCACCTCACACGAGGATGTCGATGGTTGCGAGCAGTTGGCGCCGACGGGGACGTTGCTACCATCCAATCGGCAGTCCAAAGAGCCCATGGCGCGACAGGGTCGCCTCGTCGAAGCTGCTATGCATGGTGCGCATTTTGCTCAGTCGCGAGAGCGAAGACGCGTCTTGAACGCTGTTGCAGCACTGCACGGGGCCCGAGCTGCAGCTACCGCTGCTCGACACAGCGGACGAGGTAGCAGAGGGAGTAGCCGACCAGATCGTAGGGGTTGTAGTCCGGGTCCATGCAGGGGTGCTCGAACGAGGTTTTGGTCGTTGTCGGCGTTGGAGTCCAAGTAGGTTTCCGCGCTCGACGACAAGACCAGCGTGTCAGTGCTCGTAGAAGTGACGGTGGCAGTGTCGGTTGTCGGTGACAGTTCGTGGTGTCAATGTCGGTGACGGTTGCGGTCGCAGTCACGGTCTTTGCAGACCAAGTAGACTTCGAGTGCCAGTGCGAATGGTGGGAGCGCGTCCATGTCCTCGTTTGGAGTCGGTGTAGAGTGAGAATGGTCGTCGCAGGGGGCCGGGGCCGCCAGGACCGAAGCGGCAGCGAGGACGGCGAGGAGAAGCTTGAAGTTGTTGGCAAGCATGACTTTGAAGGAGCGTGTGCTTGAGCGAGGGAGATGGGCGAGGACGGAGGTGGGGGTTGGGAAACAGAAACTGGACTCCCAGAACCGTCTCGAAGTGTGTGGTTATGTAGGAAACGAAACAGCGGGGTCGTATCGAAGGCGTGGAGTTGCGACAGCTGAGTTCAATGGTATGGAATGGGCTGCATCCCGCCGTGGTCCCTGTTTTTTCCAGCTAGTAGTGCCATCAGCCGGTCTGGGCCTGCCACGGTGGCCGATACAGGCGGCATATCGAAGCCTTCATGTGTCGAATAACCCCCTTCGTAGCTTTGGAGGTCACTCATCCGACATTTCAGGCAAGAACGCGCCGAGGCAGTTCGGGGCGCTGGCCGCACGTCTCAGGTGGCGACTCGAGGGCGACTGCTAGTTTTTGGCATTGACAATCTTTGAAGAGCATAAGCGAGCTTTAGATGGCGATAATTTGGTAACTGAAACGCACTAGAACCAGTGTCCGAGTGATTACGTTGCTGGAGAGGATGCTTTCTAAGCTAAGTGCAGACAGGAACGTAAGTAGTATCGAGCCAGCATGTGAGCCAGTGGCCGGCCTGATCGCCATTCCCCGGCCGATGAGTCTTCGGGACGCTTCACAAAAGGAACTTTCAACACGCCACAGGCTCACCAGCAGTCGATGCATTTCCGCTTCTTTTTTCGTTTTACCCTTCTTCGATGTAACAACTGATTCTCGCGCTCGTAACTAACCAGGGCATTCACACTAATATTAGAACTACATGAGATTAGAATAGCATCGGATTCTGCGTTGACATCAAGGGCATCAAGCTTCAAGCTCGAAGTGAGCATACCTCAAGACTCAAGTCGTAATGTTGCGAGGTTAATGGCATTCCGGGGTGGAGGAAGCATTGGCCTCCTGCACGCATGCAAGTCAAGTACTGCCGCTTACCAGATCGTATACATGAGTGCAGAAAGCCATGAGACGTCAGATCCCTGGTGCACAAAGGCCTCCGCTTGCGCACCTTCCAGTTCCAGATCCAGGCGCGCACAGTACGGCAAGCCTTCGTCCGTGGGAAACGAATCCGCAAATGACATTATTCGTTCTTGATCTGTCCGATTGACCCCCTATGGCTGTCGAAGCTGGGATTGCTCCAACCTGCCTCCTATATAAAAAGCGTAGCCTCTTCGCTGCGTCCACATATCACCTCTAGTTCTTATCCGACTCTTTTCTCTCTTTCCCTTTGAACTCCATCAACACTCCGACATCTCAAAATGTTCATCCGCACCATTCTCATCCTCACCCTCGCCGCAACGGCACTCGCCTCCTCCCCCGCTATTCTTTCCCGTAAGTCACTATCCATCTCGTTTGTGTCCTCCACCGCGCTCAGGGGGGAACGCATGTCCGTTCTGGGTCCGCAGGCTCGCAACAGTCTTGCCCTTCCGGTGGGCCCAGCGCAGTGTGCTGGGCAACCAAGTTCAGCGTGCCGACTCACCTGAAGCCTCCAGTGCTCTCGCGAGCCTTCTCGGTGTTACCGACCTGGACGCTGACGCAACACTCCTATCGGCTTGACCTGCGACCCGATCCCTGTGCTCGGGGTCAGCGGCACTAACTGGTAATCACTCCTTGTACATGGTTTTGATCCGAAGCTGACAACAATACCTAGCCAATCTGCGCCGGTGTGCTGCGACCGAGGTTCACCAAAACGGGGCTGTCACGTTGGTTGTACACCCTTGAACACGCAGCTTTAAAAGGCGGTAAGAAGAGTTTTCGCGCTAACATGACAGAACATACAACTCACTCTTTATCGGCAGATTGTTGGTACGTGGGGAAGCGATGGAAAAGGATGATTGATAGTCGTGTCTTTGTTGAAGAAACCGGAGGGTGATTGAGGTGGTGGTTTTGTCGGAGAGACCTCGCATTCGCTAGTCGAATTTGTTTTCACAGTCTATTCTTACGCACCGACGCAAATCGGACATGTTTTCATTTCTCATTCGGTGTTCCACCATCCAGATGTCTCAACTGCGCGAATGTCAGTCCTACGGGTCGTTATCCGTGGTGTGTCATCATCTGAGTAGTGAACGAAACGGGAATGGTCCTGAATGATCTCGTGAGGCAGTTAGAGGATTCAGACTCGTGCACATGTGGGAGCGATACCTTCCGTACCAGTTTATGTGCTAACGTACGCTGGTTGCCTATGTGTATGGGCGAATTACGTGGTGCAGTAAGTGTGCAATGCATGATTCTGACCTCGAGCTCTCATAATTTAAACGCTTACGTAAGGCTCGCGTCCGCTTGCGCGTACTGACCCGGACGACGCGCGTCATCTCCCCATTCACTCCCACATGGGAGAACATCCTCCTCCCTTCATACGTTCCCTTTCCTTGAGCTCCGTCGAAACAAATCACTGTGCGTATAGCCGAGTTTCCAGCATAGACAACCCTGCATATCCCAAATGAACTCACGCTGGTCTCCCGTAAGCAGGTCTCACCACATCAAGAACTCTTGAGAGATGGACCATTTTCCGATGATAGCTGGGGTCGTCCCGTGCGTTTTGGGTCGCTTGCAATGAAGCAATGTCAGCTGACACATATCCTTACTCGTCTAGCGCAACGACGCGCATGATGCTTTCAACACCTACCCTCTGCACCAACGACCGGCACCCCACAAGGATACCTTCACAGATGGCGTGCAACGAACACAGTACGCATGTCTTTGTTGACAGTACAATGTATTCTTAAGGTGTATCAGGCAGCCTATCGTCCACGGGTACATCGGTGCTTGCAATCAAGTACAAGGAGCCGGTATTTTGATGGCTGCAGATACACTCGGTATGCTCTTCGATCCCGCCGTCACTTTGTTGTACTCAAGACGTGCTGGCCTGCAGCATCCTACGGCTCTCTCCTCGCACGCTTCAGTCGCGCTTTTTTCCAGTCTATCCAGCGTCTGCACGCCGTGGCAACGAACACGGTGCTCGGGCGGCGCGTCGGGGGACATGTCGGACTTCCAGTACCTCCAGGGGCCTCCTTGACGAACTCGTCACGGACGAGTTCACTGCGGGCGACGGGAAACGACCTTGGACCCGCCCGAGGTGCACGAGTACCTCGCACGCGTGATGTAGTGGGCGTCGGAGCAAGATGAACCCGCTGTGGAATTCTCTGCTTGTTTGGTGGAGTGCGGGACGGGAAGAGGTGCGTGGTTGTGAATGTGTTGTGAAGGCGTTTTCTGATTGACGGGGAGTAGCTTCCTTGCGTATGTCGATCTGCTGGGTACAACGTACAGGCGCGTCGACGCTCGCTACGGGCTACGGTGCTTATATTGCGCTGGCCGCTGCTATCGCCAGGCGGTCGAAGGTCGCGAGACCACACTCGAGGAAGAAGAGGCGCGCAAGATCCTCACTGAGAAGCATGCGTGTGCTGTTTCTACCGCGATGCGAGTTGAGTTTGAACAAGGTGTGTGGTTGTCTTGATACGCCCCTGATCTAATCCTGATCGGCGTGCCGTTTGCAGTTCCAAATTAGCAAAGGTTACCGAAACTGGGGGTGGAGCATCTCGGAGCCGATCGTCCTCCGAGACATCCTGGGGCTTCGCGGAGGTTAATCAGAGTATACGGTGCGCAGACGCAGTAGAAATGGCTTTCCTCGTCTAGCATCCAGCTATCGATCAGCATCAACTTTTGTGTACGTTTTGTCATTTTCAATTCCACATTTGTGTTGTGTCCGGATCAGCATTGGGAACCGTCACACCTGTCGTGGACATGAACTCAGATTTGTGTAACGCAATCGCCCTTGCAGAAGGGACCCATAAGCCCGCAGTTGTATGCGCTTTCGAGTGACCTCAGCATATACCAACCCGAATTGGTCTGTAAAGGCCATCTCGGTGTATGCGGCTTGGCATATTCAGGCATTGCACAAGGCCATGCTGACAGTCATCACCGATGATAGGAACAGACAACAATTAATGCATTTATGACTGTAACAGCCGGTATATTACGGTAGAGTAATCTCGTGGGTATTGTTTTCACGGAAGATATCAATGTTTCGTGAGACCCGAACACGTTGCGCTTCTCATGAAGCTCAGGTTCAGAGACCGAGGAGCGAGACAACAACAGAAAAGGAGGTTGAGCTGCGAAATGACGCCCTCACCAACGTCCGCCGACGAGTGCGAGAACAGCAGCAACGAGACCACCTGCGACGGGCAACCACCACGGCAAAGAGTGCGGAGAGGAATGCGCCGTGAAACGTTTCTGACACACGACGGGTCAGTGAATACTTTGACGAAGGTTAAAGATCAGAGCATACCCGACAGTGGCAGAGGAGTGGGGGTGACAACGCCGGAAGATGCTCCGCCTGCAACAGTGAGGACGGCGCCGAGTGCTTGGAAGACGAGCTACAATGATGATGAGTCACTAAGTGAGTGGGCAAAGAGTGAAGATAGGTAAGCGGTGATGAGGCCTCCGAGGCGAGCTGCGCGAGGTCGGTGCGACGGAAATCTGGGCGGTGCCGTCGAGAGTGGCGAGAATGACCTCAACGGGTTGGCCGGCGAGCGCGTTGGACGGTCGCCGATCGCGGTGTGTTGATTGCGCCAGTGATGTCGTCGACGATGGGCTGAAGGGTGTCGGTGGTGGTGTTGCTCGCAGTCAAGAAGTCTGTGAATAACTGTGTGAGTAGGTGCGGAAGAGCAATGGCTGAGAAACACGCACGGAGGCTGGTGAGATGGGGTAGGTGAGGTCGTCAGTGAGAGTCTGTACGATCGTCGCAGCGCTGTTGCAGTCACAGCGGGCGAGAAAGCTGAGGTGGTGGCCTCGGATGAGACGGGGCCCGCAACGACGGAGGAGATGGCGCCGAGGGCAAAGGTGGTGAAGAGGGTGAAGCTCTTGAAGGAGAACATCTTAACGAATGTGTGGGGTGATAAAGAGTGTGGTGGGTTGGTGGTATGGATTTAGAGGCAAGACTGCGATGCGTTGTACGGTTGTTGAACACTTCCTGGAACACATGCCAGTTTTTATAAACGCATTTTGCGGCGGAATAGACGGATGGGCTTCCGGCCAAGTGGTGCGTCGGAGAGCATGCCTATTGGCCACACATAGGCGAAATACAGTCACAAGTGGTGCACAGGCTACGACAGAGATGCTTCTATCAGCGCAGGAAGCGTCCAGCCAACGAAAATCTTCACTAACGTGTTCTTGCACAATTCCGGTCATGGTGTGTAGATGTGTGCATTCCAGCACGTTGTGCACCTCGAGTTGCAGAACGTGGTACCAACGACATCGCAAATTTTCCCTAAAACCGTACGAAAGCGTTCGAGTATAGGGCCAATTCCTCGGCGGAGGAACAAAATTTCCGTACTTGCCTTTCCCCTCTGAGCGAAGTGAGCTCTCAACTTCATCCGCTCATCAACGCCTGGATTTAGCCCGCCCCGGTAAAACAGAAGACGTCATCGCCCACCCACCTAGTAACAGCCGCGGCATTACGACCAGAGATGCACTTACTGCGCCCGCTGATGATGCGGGGAGTCTGGGGTGAGGCGTCGTTGGCCCCCCATTGTTGATCGTCGTCGCGGCAGGGGCTTTTTGCAAGGGCCATGGAAACGGGAGCAGTATGACACCGCGCCGATCGAGGATGCGCAGACGGGTCGGTTGCAGGGGCGTGCGGAAAAAGATATGATCGCGCGAAACACAGCGACGTTAGTATTGGAGCTGCATTTGATGATGCTGTGTGGGCGCTGTTAGTCTGACGGGTGAGCACCGTCTGGTCCTGCGCGGAGTGGCATGCAGATCCGATTGGCTTGTTTGCAAAGCAATGTTGAGGCGGTTCCAGCGAGGGATTTCTGGAGGCTGACAAAGCGACACATGAGTATTTCGTAACTAGCGTGAAAAGCAATACTGTACAAATGTCCTTTCACAGAACGGATAACACCAAAGTGGCAAAGTAAGCAAACGAACAAAGCGGGGTATATAATTAGTTGGATTCCATCCCATCGCCGCCCGCAGAAATGCAAACCATAAACCAAGACACCCTACCAATCCAATACACTCAAACATGTCATGGGGAAGGAACAGACGAGGAAGACGAAATGAGAGAACGATCCACATACGGTGGCGGAAGCTCGTGCACGACGCCCGAGCCCCCGCCGTCACGGTGCTGGATGAATGATATATCGGGCTGTATGTGTCGGGATCAGCGTCGGCGCGGACCAGCTGGTCCATGCGTACAGCCGTACGGTCACGAGAGCGCTCCGCCGTGCGGCGACCCTGTAAGCGCTTCGCGCGCCGCCTTGCGCGTTAACGCCGCGTCCGCTGCGGCAGAGGCACCAGGTGATGACCGCCGTACCGTGAGGGCGTCGAGGGCGATGTTGACGGTCCCGCCGGCGGATGTAGATGGGTGTTTGAGGGAGCTCGCGGTCAAAGTATATGGGCGGGATAGGTGTGACCTCCATAAAAGGTGTCGCGGGTCGGACTGTGAGAAACGCGCTGCCGAACTTGGGCTACGCTTGATGGAGTCGGGGGGTTTCGCGTGCTCGCAGCGTCGACCTCGCGCATCTCTGTGTCACCCTGCCATGGACGGCGCGAAGGCGTCCTGGTGGTCCCAGATACCTCTGGTGTGTGGGTCCCTTCTGGGTCGGATGATGAAGAACCAAATCGCAAAGCCCAATGCAAGGAGCAATGGGACACCAATGCCTATTCCCAGTCCAAGGCCCAGGCGTAGCCGTTGTTGCTGTTGCGCTTGCTCCGCTGCTTGTTCGCGTGCTTGAGCTTCCTGTTGGATCTCCTGGGACGTTTTGGAAGAGGATACGAGACCAACACAGGTGTTATCTTTGGAGCCCGTAGTGTGTACCGTCGAGGACCCAGACACGCCCCAACGCCCGCTTCTGTAAGGACTTGAGTATATGGCCACCAATATTCCAAAAGGAGAGCTTACGCGTCCACAACTGAGGCTGGCACAAACAAGAGATTAGATTACGTCAAACACGCGGAGGCATGCCAATAGCAGCGCCACTCACCCATTAATTGCACATTTGGATCGGCACGATCAGGGAACGTAAACACATCGTCGTTTGAGCCCATGGTGACGTTTGTAACTATCGGCGACCCCGTCGCCGACAACACGATTGTGTAACGGCTTTTGGCCGCCCTTAATCGTGAGGCCCCATGGCTCGCATGTTGTGAGTGTGTCCGTGATATTAGGATGAACAGAAGCGAGTGAAGAGGTGTCTGATGGTGTATTAATACAGGACGTGTCGCTGCCCTCTGGAACGACCAGTTAATATATGCTACGGATCGAAAAAAGGTGAATTTACCAGTAACATTGAACAGGATAGGTGATGTGACCCCCGGTGTTTTGCCATGTTGGGCGTTGTTGCATTCGAGTCAACAATGCCCAGCATCAGAACAGACCCCTGCGGCGCAACAATATATTAGATATGAACCAGGTGCGAACGGATGATTGAAAAATGCAGAAGGAAACCTTACCTCGCTTATGCGTGTTTGTCCATGATAGGTTCCCAGGATTTGTGCCAATATTCGTCGTGGTGGGCACACCACCAAGCTCGAACGCGATAAGGTAGTACGGTGGGACACCCACAGACTGATATTGCCATCCAAAGTCTCGACAATAACGGGAAGTGTTTGGCACTCTTGAAAACTCTTCATCGACAAACTGCCAGTGTAGATGTTGAGGATGAGCGGACGGAAGTGAAGAAAGCAACGACTCACGTTGTTGCCAAATTTCCACTGGAAAGCGTGATATCTGGGCAGCCACTCCCGAAATCCAGTACAGGGACGTGATGAACGAGAGCCGATGCAAGTTAGTAAACATCTTGCACAGACCCCTGGCGGTGCTGACAACCTTCCAAACTTCAAGCCCGGAGCGGTGTGCGCGGACACGTCAGGAAGAATAAACTTGACAAAGAAGTCAAGCGCGACCGCGAGTCAGAGGGAATAAGCCAAGAAGCTACGAAGGAATAATGTAGGGGAGGAAAGTGGGAGGAGAGAGGAGAGAGGCAATGATGGAGCATGGGGATATTCGCCGGGAGGTGGCCAGGACCAATGGAGCAATTCCTGTGCGACACTTAGCCGTGGGCGGCGCCTCGAACGGCCCGCGGTATAAGTAGCATGCCCAATCCTGATTTAGCGTCGGTCCCGACACGACCATAGCCATCTCGCTGCCTGCATGCCCACCGTGGCTATGGCCCGCCCACCTCAACATCACGCTGCATCCAAGACTAGGTGCGACCATCCGCAGGGCTTTGTTGAACGAGAAGATGGGGTTAAGGACGAAAGACAGAGAGCGACAAGCAGGACATGGACCCACGTCGGCGCTCCAAGTCAGGGGGCACCTTCCCGATCACTTTGATGCAGTCGTGATTCCAGGTCGGACTGATGGCGTCAATGTCCTGAGGCTCAAAGCGGTAGCGACAACGGCTACTAATCCAACCCCTTGCGAACACTCTCAATACTTGCCAGTACACAGCCACATTGCATTTCGCAGCCACATCACAAACACTGTCCGCATACACCGGAATAATCTCAAGACATCGCTTGGCGTCGGCCCTGCTTGGTGGACGTCGATAAGTAATAATTAAGTAATCAACGAGGACACGGGATCATCACCCCACTGAATATTACTTACAGCCCAGTGGCAGTAGCCCAAATCGAAAGGATATTGAACATAGGGATGTTTTGGGTGCACACAGGCAACACATGCGGTAAAATGAAGGTCGTCAATTGACGGAAAAACAAGTGCAACAATTCGTGTCTTACGATCACTGAGGCATGGTCCTAGAACCCTGCAAATACAGAGACACTATGCATTAGAGAACCCCAATTGTCCAAAATGTAGGAGAGACAAACGAAGCAAGTAGCAAATAAATAAAGCGCCGCCTCTGACTTTGTCCGGCTCATGATACCTTTTCACCCAACACACTCGTGTTCTCCTCCCCCGACCGATCTGCATATGGTGGCGGAAGCTCCTGCACCGGAATGCTAGGCCCCCGCGCCTCCATCCATATGCTGGTAGATGATACCTGGCTGGTCCTCGCCGCCATTGACGACCACAAGAGCTTCGGGCGCACTCTTGGCAGGTAGCGACGACGAGACACGATGACGAGGCGCCGTGTCCGTGTCCGAGCGCCTCGCGCGTCTTACGATAGTGCGCCGCAAGCTGTGGGTCATGCGTCGACGCGCCCCGCGATGGAGACCATGTCGCCCACGGAGGAGGCAGGCCCGGTTGCCTACCACGCCTGGACCGGCTTGGGAGGCGTAGTCGACGTCATACAGGGAAGCGGGCGCTGTTCCCGCCGCGCGGGACCCACCGCCCTGGGAGCTGTAGTCCGCGCCAAAGACGGACACGGGTTGCAGTGCTCATCATGCGCGAACCTGTCTGAGAGGTGTAATCTGCGCCAGAGAGGGAGCCCGACGCGACGGACGGCGTGCGGCCGTGGTCTGCGTAGAGCGTCACAGGTGGCATAAATGGGCGTCGCGGATGGGCTGTCGCGTCCATAGCCATAGACTGGGTGCTTGAACGTCGAAGCCGCAGTGAACTGCGAGGCAGCATCGATCTCACGGGTTGGATATGGGGCGACGCGGGGGTCGACAGTGTACGGACTGTACTGCGGATTGAAGGTGGGCTCATACGATTGCTGCTGCGGTGCTTGCCAGGGCTTCGGAGAGGGACTGTCCCAGACCCCTTCTGGGCGACGACTCTTCCGTCGTAAACAGCAGTAAAGGATGAGTGCCAGGACCACTAAAGCCACGACTCCGCACCCGACTCCAATCCCAATCCAAAGTGAGAGGTGCTGTTGACTGGTCTTTGCCGTGCTCGACGCCGGAGAGCTCGCTGAGGGCGCTTGAGAGGATGTTCCTTGTGGCGAGGGGGAAATATGCTGTGACGATGACGAGGGGGGCAAGATTTCCACAAGCTACGTTCGTAGAGCCGGATGTATGCGCTGTAGGTGACGAAATCCCCCAGTTCCCGTTTCTGGATGATGACTGAGTTTCCTTTTTGTATGAGAGCGGGCTCGACTCACGCATCTACCACAGAAGCTGCAGAACAAAAGATCAGCATACTGAGCAGACTGGACGGCGTAACTCGAGCAAAGAGTGGCTACTCACCCATAAGTTGTCCACCCGGGCTGGCACGATTTGGCCATGATAAAACGTCGTCCGCCACGCCCATCGTAATATTGGTGACCACAGGCGAGTTGAGTGCGGATAGAACAATCGTGTATGGTTTCTGGCCGCCGGTGACGGCAAGGCCCCATTCATCGCAAGTGGCTAGGTTGTCGGTGACATTGGGACTGACGGTAGGGATCTGAGAGGGGTCTGGCACAGGGGGAAGACATGATGTATCCGTCCCGGCTGGATGGGGTAAGCATAGCGTAGATGGCGAGATAAGATAAAACGCGTACGGGAGATGGTGTACAGAGTCTCGGGTATGCCCCCAACGTTCCCACTGGAATCGATGACGGTCATCATCAGACTGGATCCTGCCCAGATGGAGGTCAACGACATTCGCTTTGAAAGCGACGCCACAGTTGCGCGTACCTTGTCTGTGCGTATTCCTCCATGATAGTTGCGAAGGATTGCTACCAATGTTTGTTGTGGTCGGGACGCCGCCAACTTCGAAGGCCATCATGTAGTAGGGCGGAACGCCTAGGTTATTGTGCGAAGATTCGACAAAAATCGAAAGCGTCTGACATTCTGCAAAGTCTTGTCCTGAGAACTGGGCAACAGAAAGTGTCAGCGGGGTTTAAGATCTGTGCGGATTATGAATACAAGAACACTCACATTCTCACCGAATCCCCAGTCGAACGTCGTCTGGGCCGCCACATTACAAACAAAGCAAATTGTGGCGAAGAAAGAGAAACATGAATCAGTTTGAACATGGTGAGAACCGTCAACGGCCTCTTGACTCCTCGAAGGTGAAGTGGAAGAAAGTCGGAGGAGGGAGGGAGGGAAAGCCCAGCGGCGATGGGCGCAGGGTGGAATTAAATCCATGGCGCGATGCCTTTTGACAAGCGTGTGGAGGGGTTGAAGGACAAGGAGATCTATTTCGATCCTGTGTTGTCCGGGCGCGTCGTAAGAGGGCAGACGTCTAGCGTGTGATGGTCGCGTTCACGAGTATGGTATGTAGCGCGGGCTTTCCGAATCTTCTTTACTGTGGTGACTGGTAGTGGCCCGATATTCACAAAAAACGAGTGGTACAAAATCGACTTCGATTTGTGAGGAGTGAGCTGCGGTTCGGAGATGCGAAAGGAGAACAACAACGTACTGGTCCCGGTCGTGTGGCGTCCCAAAGGACCACAAAACCGCCGGGAGTCGGCGCTCCGAACAAGATTAGAAACTTGATACATCCTGATGCTGTCATGTCTGTATCCACCGGCACGGCGGTATCTCGACTCGGCCTCGTCCCTTCGATCGCAAAAGATCCACGTGCATGTAGGAAGCTGGTGGGGACGGTTGGGATTGGTTCTGGGACTAAATTTCAGACGAAATGAGCAATCGATGAAAGCGACCGCGCAACGAACTGAGCAACAAATGAATATAGATGCACCAAGTGTAGGGAATTGTTCATGGACATCAAGATATCGTCCCTGATAGACATCAGTGCAGAGTCAAACACATGAGGAGCGGCGGGCCGCAAATCCACGACCACTCGTTGAAGCTGTATATTTCGAGGTTAGGGCAGGCAGGCAGAGGATGTCCGGGAGCGAGATGCGTACGAGTGGTGTAGAGAGCCCAAGGTACTCAGTCCACATCGGCGCAAGTAGCAAAAACTACATGATCATCATTGAGAAGTCCGTTGTCCTAAATGTCCGTCGAATTTGCGTCGTTATGTGCGCCAGCAATTCCAGCAAATTCCAGCATGTCCTCGTGGAGAGAGTATATGAGCTTATAAATAATCAAACGAGCGTGGGAAATGGAATAATCTTGAGGGGATATATGGCGACGATACTCGAGTCCTGGCTATGAAATGCTTGAGCCGAAATCGGAGCGCGAAAGAGCTGATGTAGGCTGAGAGCGGTCTACATAGGGCGGAGGAAGCTCTTGCACTACACCCGGGCCAGAACCGCCATCAACGTGCTGGATTATGATCCCGTGCTGCGCCTGCAAACCGGAATCAATGGTACTGGGTGGGTGGGTGTGGTAGGAGAGTTACTGGCGAGTCCACCCCCGACAGTGATGGATGTTTCATGGTCTTGCATGGCTTCGCGGGCCTTGCGGCGGTGAGCTGAGGACTCTGGGCCACGCTCCTGGGCACTGGCTAGACGCGTTGACAGGTCTGCGTTTGAGGTCGAGCCAATCGGTCCAGACGCAAAAGACGACCGTGATTCTTCGTCCAAGTAGACTGCAGGGATAGACGTTGCTTGCATGAATGGCGTTGAAGACGGACTACCTGGCGTGCTGTATTCCGTGTATTTGAACGGAGCGGGGGCAGGATACTGGCCGGCAGCATCCGCCTCGCGCATGTCAGCATGGTAAGGATTGTACGGAGTTGGGGTCGGGGCGCGTCATGCGGATCCCAGATACCTTGTTCGCGGCGATTCTTCCTTCCGTCGTACGCAAAAGTATACGCCCCCTATCAAACCAAGCAGCACCGGAATCCCGACACCAAGACCCACACCCAGTGCCAAACCGCTGTTCGAGGGCTGGTTTGCGGAACTCTTGCCGGGTGTTTTGGAAGCATGTGGAGGCGACAACGTAGAAGCTCCTTGCGACGAGTCAGGACCTTTTTGGATGCTTGAAGGAAGAAGGCTTCCGCAGTCAACGTTTGATGAACCCGTCGTATGCACTGCGGCTGTTGAGATACCCCAGTTTCCATTTCTAAATGAACCATCGTCTTATTTCGAACCTTTACCAACTGTGGAAGAACTTACGCATCTACCACAGACGCCCTGAGAAGACGGAGGTCAGGATCAAGGCTAGGATACGTAGAGAAGTGGTATAGCTGAAGGGTAGTACATACCCATTAGTTGCACACTTGGGTCGGCGCGGTTTGGGTACGTGAGAGAAAGTTGTCCTTCGCACCCATAGTGATATTCGTTATGACGGGTGCGTTCAGTGCTGAAAGAACTACCGTGTATGGCTTTTGTCCACCTGTAATTGCAAGACCCCAGTCCTCACAGGTAGCAAGGGTGTCCTGAGTCCGTCGGTGACATTGGGATTTACAGTGGCGAGCTTAGACTTGTCAGGCTGCGATGGGAGACATGATGAGTCGCTGCCGGCTAATCTCTCGTAAGGATATGCGTCGAGTGAAATATACTAGACACACCGATAACGCTTATACAAAGGCGTGTCAACACCGCCGATCCCACTACCGGTAGTGTTCGAGTCGATAACCGCAAGCATCAGGTTGGAGCCTGTGGTACATAAAGTTAGAAGGCAACCGATGTGAATGCGTTAACGTACCCCTCTTGTGCGTATTCTTCCACGATAGCTTCGTAGGATCGGAACCAATGTTTGTTGTGGTGGGAAACACACCGTCCACTTCGAACGCAATCATGTAATATGGCGGTACACCGGTGTGTGCGGCATTGCCGTCGAGTGACAGCACGATGATGGGCAAAGTTTGACATTCTTGAAGTTGTTTGTCTGGTGAGCTGAAATAAGATGCGTCAATTTCCTCGTTGGATGCCAACGCGTAGGCACCACACACTTACGTTGACGTTGATCCCCCAGTTGAACGTATGTGTTTGAGCAAAAGCCTCTAGGGCCAAGCCTACAAGTGAGACTAAAGAAAGTAGCCGCTGGGAGTTACGCATCGTCAGGAGAGAGAGAAGCCTCGAAAAACACTGGGGCTGCAGCAGGCTGGAGAGGGGGGAGGAGCGTCACACGCGAGGGGCGTGAGGTCAAATCGTTTATAACTGCCATCAGTAGAGGAGCGATTCGGCAGAAAAGAGGAAATAGGCGACTGAACCCTGTGTAGTTAAGTTCAGTGCGAGTGCACGTCCATGAACGTAAACATGACTTTGCATCGCGTCTTGTTTCGTAGCAAGTTTCGCAGAAGTGAGGCGACCAAGATTCCCCACTAAGGCTCCATCTGTTAGTTCACTGTGAGCGACGTCGACGGGAAGTGGACTCGTATCATTGAGGATCAGCGTTAGTTCAATGTCGTGGAGGCGCGGCATCAGCGCCATTCAACGATGGCCAGGGCCGAAGAGGTTTTTGATGGTATCCTGCTGGCGCGTTCATCAATGCGTCGTCGTGCGACGTCTTGCGGCGTGAACTAGACATGACGCATATCATCTCGATCTGGCTTTGCCTTCCTGCGCACCGCAGCGGGCGAGGGCTGTTACTCATCATAATCCGTACTTAGAGGGCCTTGAATCGACTGAAGGAGCTTACGGACGACACATCAATGAGACACATAAGAAGCAGACAAAGGGAAGCGCAAGCCGTGTGTGTACGAAGAGACGGCGAGCTAAAGAATTCGCAAGTGCATTGAGTATCCCTCCCCCCACTCATCAGGCCAGTCGGTCATGGTGTCAGACGCCCTTGAGCATAGGTGGCTGGTACTTGGCCCGACATCACCACAGCACGTCTTAGTCAATGTAGCAAGGGCCATCGTGAATATGATATCAAGAGCGACGTGTTTTGCTCTGAGGCTCGAACAGAGTTTAGAGGCCTCCGGCACGGTATTGGGAGGGTATCAAAATGAGACTCACGGTAACATTTGTATACCGGTGCATCCGTCACCACTCCGTCACAAGTAAATTCCTCTTCCCCGGAACACAAAATGAGGAGAGGGTGAATTATGTCGATTTCCTCGAAGGACTGTACAGCATACCATCACTGCGTAGTATTCAATTCGAATGTTTCCGCACCATAAGACGCATCTGGGGACAAATGGGTCTATGTCTGTTCATGGTTAGGCATTGACATCGTTCTCGATATTCTCGAGACCAGCCTGGGCGGTGACTGGAACGAGAGTTTAGGGCAGGCGCTTTCCACATCGGAGTCACTGCGCGCAAACCTGTGTCGCGGCGCCTGGGGGCTCTGGACGGTATTCATAACGGCCCTCCGTGTCGCTCCAACACACTACGCTGCACACTCTCCGAACTCATTATCATTCGTGCCAAGTAGACCGGCGAGTGATCCCTTGATTAGAGCTTACCGGCGGCGCTGTCCGACAACGGAGGACAGACCCCACAAACGGATTCGCTTGGAAGTACAATAACTACTATACTCCTACCGCCACCATCGGCTAGTTCACGGAGCAGCACGCCGTCGCTGACTCCGTCACGCGCTCCACTACTCCCGGAGCCCCCATTCCAGCCTGACAACTTTTTATGGGACCGATAATTCAAGCTTGCCACTCTCTCCGAGCTCGGATGGACGGACATGGCTCGATCCCGTCGGATGGGACCCGCTTGCTCAGCGTGGTATTCCTGTATTCAAACCAAGCATGGAGCAATTTCAAGATTTTGAGGGTTTCATGAACAAGGTCGAGTGCTGGGGGATGCGAAGCGGGATTATTAAGGTCATTCCACCGAAGGAATGGTGAGTTCTGTGCACACTGCATTAAGGGGGCCGAGATCATTTACGACCCTCTGTTGTTGTTCATGATGTAGGAGAGATGCACTTCCTCCAGTGAAATCCGATGTTGGCGAACGTCAAGCTCAAGAATCCAATTGAGCAGCAGATGATGGGTTCGCGCAGGCCTATTCCGTCAACAAAATATCGAGAAACGTAAAGTGATGAGCGTCCGTGAATGGTTCGAATTTTGCGGAAGAGACGAATTACGCGGTGTTCCTGGTGTAGACGACATCGGTTTTACATGCACGCGCAACGAATGGGACGGCAAAGAGACAGCTTGCCGAGCTGTGTAGGATGACGAAGAGAAAGGTTAGAGGAGTCGGATACTGCCGAGCCGGAGACATGACGCACGGGCATCACGGTTAAGGACGAGGACGAGGACCACGTGGTATTGGTCGATTCCCGGACGACGACGAGCCCACCGGGGAGGAGCAGCTTGCCATCGTTAGCAGCTACGACTGCTCAAAAACCCCATTCCTGTGGGACGGTGATGGAGAGGCCCCAAAGTTCAAGCCCTGCAAGAGGTAGGGCATGCATAACTCGTCGAACAATAGCCTGGACTCTAACGCTTTGCAGGTTTCGCTGGCTGAGTCTGTCAAAGAAGAGGGGGAAGAGAAGGATGAAAAATCCAAGCCGAAGGGTCGACGTCATAATAAAGAGGCACGCGAGGCTGCGCTCGCCGACCGAGCGGCGAAGGATGAGGAGTTTTTAGAGAACTTTCGATCCACATGGAGACTGGCTTCCGCCCAAGACCAAGACCGAGGACTATACTCCGGAGTTCTGTAAAGAGCTTGAACGACGGTATTGGCGAAACTGCGGCTTAGGGAGACCCGCATGGTACGGGGCGCTGACATGCAAGGTTAGTGGCATACAGGTCACTGCACCGTATTTCTAGCACACTATCTGATTCCTCTCACACTGCAGGCTCCTTGTTTACCGATGACACCACTGCATGGAACGTGGCGCACTACCTACCGTCTGCATTTGTCGAGGCTTCTACCTTCTTCGGACAAGGGTCTCCCAGGTGTGAACACACCATACCTCTACTTTGGCATGTGGAGAGAGCTACCTTGTGCGTGGCATGTGGAAGATATGGACCTGTTCAGCATCAATTACATCCACTTCGGTGCACCTAAATTTTGGTATGCTGTCCCTCAAGCACGCGCTACCGCACTGGAGCAAACCATGAAGGGTATGTGTCATTACCTGCTCACTACCGCACCATAACTGACACGGTCTCAGGACACTTCCCAAAGGATATCTCGAGCTGCCCCCAATTCCTCAGGCATAAATCGTATCTTGCTTCCCCATCAGTCCTGTCCCAGTCATCTGTTCGGCCCCAACTTTCTTGTACAACAAGAAGGCGAATTCGTGATCAACTTATCCAAGAAGGCTACCATGCCGGATTCAATCTCGGGCTTCAATTGTGCCGAGAGCGTGAAATAACTTTGCACTGGAGAGCTGGATTGACTTGGGTAGGGTCGCAAAGGCTTGCGAATGTGTCGACTTCAGGTAAGCTCACCTCATTTAACAGCCTATGGTGGCTTGACCATGTTTCAGTGTACGTATAGACGTCGACGAATTGCTTCGGGCTCGCGAGGAGGAGCGGTTTAGAAGCAGGAGGAAGAAGCGGCGGTCGTGGCTGCGATGTCTGAGAAGGCAAAATCCCCACGAAAGCGGAAAATCAACATCGACTGAAGGTTGCGCCCGCAAACCAAAGAAGTCCAGAATTAAAGCCGCCAAAGAGCCAGACGCCACAAACATTGCCTCCTCCGATGGCTGTACAATCACCCTCCAGACCGCTCCCTATCAAGGGTCACACTCAAATTGGGCCCTCAGCCCAAAGAGCCAGATGTATTTCCTTGCTGTCTTTGTGTTTGTCAACGAAGTCGCGCGACGGTTTGTTACGCGTGGAAAACCCACCACTCGGGCGCAGGGAGGGTGAGAGTGGGGAAGCGTATGGTTCAACGATCTGGATGGCACATGAGGAATGTGCTTCCGTTGTTACCGGAGACCTGGATCGACCAGGTCGATGTTGGGCCATTACTTCCGGACGGGACAAGAGCGAAAAGAAGAAAAGTGTGGTATTGGGTGTCGACGGCATTGTCAAGGACCGTTGGAACTTGGGGTAAGCATGGTATGTTTTCTGTTTATTGTACACGATCTTGACGAGTCATATAGAAATGCAATGCGTGCACAAAAACACGTCACAAATCTCATGGCGCTCCCATCCAATGTACCAAGGGTCGTTGCCCAAAAGCCTCCACGTCTCATGTGCTCGCGATGGCGCTGCCTCAAACATTATTTACAACGTTTTTTCGAGAGAAGTCGAGAAAGAAGTTGTGCGTTTTGAGCCCTTCGACTCCTTCCGAGCGTGTAGTTGACACATCACACGAATCTCACCATGGACCCATGGACCACGATCAGAGTGAGGCTAGTTCGGGCGCCACCTCAAGTCCTGAAACATGCATCAGGAAGGTTGAGGTTGAGCTGTTGTGTCCACAACATAATCCAGTATGTGACGCTATTCTACCACATTTACAATTGTAGTCCTAATGACTGTCGCGTCCATGATAGGCGATAGCCGAGGCTAAGAAAGCAGCCAAGCAAGACAAAGTACAAAATCCGTAACGAGCTCGTGGCACTCCCAGCGGGGACTCGTATCAAACTTCGAGTCAGTGCGGGCGTGTTCGAAGTCACTCTCTGCAGAGTAGTAGAGGACTCGAAGTCAGTCGAGGTGTTGTGCCGACGGATCGTGGAATGAAACGAGAATTCAAGTGGGGTAGCGTGGTTTTTCGGTAATACGGAGGCGGTAATTGGACAAAACCAACCGAAGCAGCGCCTGAGTTTGAGCGTGAGTTTTACCTCTCTATTTATTGTCACCTCGGCTGCATTCCGTGCATTGAACCCTCAGGACCTGAAAATACCACACCATCATCTTATCCGGCCTGGTGTTCATACCGTCCTCCTCAGTGCAAGCTACAGCGCCCTTACCTGCACTACACTCTTCAGGCCACTGCTACACATTCCCCAGACGTCATAGGGTATGGATGCCGGTTCCGAGTCCTTATGCCCGCCCCCACATACCCCCCCCTACATACACTCACAATATCATTCCCTCCAACATATTAACGCCCAGGGTACATTCATCTCCGACGGCGCATTAATCCTTCGCAGACTGGCCCTCAACAGTACAATAATGCATGTCTTCATACCCTATTACTGATGGCCAACCCTCTGTCCCTCGATATACTTTTCCGATCTGTGGGCACTGTATATACTGCATCACGCACCGAACTTCGTGCCCAGCCTCTTCCACCCGCGGAGTCGCCTCCTACACCATCAAACTCCTGCCTCGCCTCCAGCTGGACCAACCGAAAACAGCCCCAAGTGGGGCAGCTGTCACCGCCTGGGTATCAACCTCTTCAGCTCCCATCGAGGGAGCGTACCTGCATACACGACAATGACATATCAGGGACATGCTTTCGTACCTCTAACATCCAACTCTCCACACGCTATTGCTGCCCCCACACTCCCTCCATCCACTGCCCCGTCGTCTGCGAAGGTCGCCTCCTCAGCCCACGCAACCAAACAAGCCGTATTCAACTACACCTACTTTTTTCCACTTCTTCTGGTACAGCATTCAATTCGCCATTGTCTCATTCCCAGATCCCGCCAACCCAATCCTACACTCCCCAGCCAAATCCCGCGCAGACGGCTGGCACGTCGCTCAAGTCCGCAGAGACCGTATACTGGCCCAAAGCCCTACCGCCTGAATCAAATTCCTCTTCGCAATGCGTCAACGCCGCAACCGCAACCGCAACCACAGGCAGTAGTAATCGTAGCCGTCAATGCTCATCGGACATTCTGCTAGCCGCCCTAACTTATTTCTATACTATCGTGCGCTCAAATCGCTTTCGTATTCGTACCGCTTCCCGTGTATCCGTGTAGATCCTTGCAAGCTGTAATTTGAATGAGTCTTCTGTATAGAAGTGTACTCTAGTGTCAAAAGTTATTTGTACCCGTTCACTACCATTCAAATATTCACTGCCGAATGGCCTACGGGCGGATACACGGCCAAGGCGGAGAACCATGGCCATACGCCGGAGCGCCTAACCTTCCTCCGCTAATTCTTGGGCGCTTTACGTTCTCTGTACAACGTCGAGGTTCCAGCTGTAACATCCTAGGCCCAATGGCTATTGCTCTTCGACGGCGGTCTCTCATACGAATCGTCGCCGTTCTTGGTTGGCATTATTCTCTTCAAGTTCATCATCTCTCGTTCTACCTCCAGCACCCTCGTCACGTCATTTCTATGGCTCGGACCCACAGCAGATCCAGAAGCAGGGTGTGCTAGATCTCGTGTCGCGCGGGGAGAAGACCCTGGACTCACGAAAACACAAGTTTCTGCAAACCCGCGTCGGGAGGGATGACAGGCCAGACCCTATTTAGTGAAATCGTTGGTGACGGGATCAGTGACTATTGGGAGTCGGTTCCAGCAAACCATTGTATGTCCCTCACCAATTGGTAACTTGGGGTGGTAGACCTGACCGTCGCAAAGTATCCAAGGGCACGACACATCATACTTATCGGATGCACAGTCCCGTCCTGATGGCGATTTGAGCAGGCTGGGCTCACGATGATACGCTCCCTGGGTCACGTCGAAGTGCGCAACATTGGCAGCCGACCGTTTGGCCAGAATCATGAGGACGCATAGCGACGACCTTGCGAGACAGGGGGAACAATGCTACTTACATTGGTATGGTCATACACTCCATGCCTGACCATTTCCGGACGGAACCAGTCTTGCGGTCATGCGTTCAATCTCGCGAGGCGACTCGGCACCGACAAATCTCGACTTTGTGGATCTGATGCTCGACTACGACTCTTCCGAACTCAACAGAGACCCTAACCGACCCTGTGTGAAGCCGTTCTGCCACACTGCTAGGTGTACCATTACAGAATAACAGAAGAGTCCCCGGTATGACTGTTGATCCCATGGCGGCATATTATCCCTTGGAAGAGGCGCACGCCCACACGGAATCTTGTCCTCGAACCTCTACACGAACTTCTCGAGAAACGATCCATCAGATTCCACAGGTAATCTGGTTGAAGGGCTTTAGCGGTGTCCCTACGATATACTGGAGGAACCATCAAAATTAGTATGGTGATATGAAGCAGCCCAATTCCAACGTGTGTGGAATGGACTGGGCTGAGCACAATGGCTTCTTCATTTTCTCGGACAGGTAAGCCCTGCATACGCCGTCGTAGCTGTGAACCTGCATTCTCAGCTTGATCGTACTACTACGCTATTTATGTTGCTTAATACCCAGTTCAATATGTTTGTCACTAATTCTGCGCGGATTGCGAACGCGAATGGGTTCGAGCGGCAAATTAATTATTGACCTTTGATCTCGTGTAAGTCGCGTCGCTTCGACTGACTCCGACAGACTCCACTACTCTGACTCGCACGAGCCTGTAGCTACTTCAAGCTCCTTGTCTGTTCCCGACCAGGTCAGTAGCCCTACTCGAAGAAACCAGCAACCATGCGGCCAGTTCCACATCTTATGACCTTGGCCGATCTTAATGCAAGGCAAATCAACCGTCTCGTCACCCATGCTCGCTACCTCAAGCAGGTCTCTCAGCCATGGCTCATGCCCCAGACGCGTACGGAACTCAAGCTGCGTATGCCATCTCAGTCACTGTTCAGCAAGTCAATCGCGTTGCTCTTTTCGAAACGCAGCACACGGACGAGGCTTGCAGCTGAGACGGCGGCAACTCTTCTCGGCGGACGTGCGCTCTTCCTTGGACGGGATGATATCCAGCTGGGCGTGAACGAGAGTGCACGCGACTCAGCCCGGGTAATCGGTGGCATGTGCCAGGGTATTTTTGCTCGCGTTGGCGAACACGAAGAGATAGAGGCAAGTGGTTCTCCTGTGCTGCATGAATCTCGGTTGACGTGTGGGGTTTGTAGGAATTGGCGAAGTACTCTCCGGTTCCTGTTCTCAACGCTCTCTCATCTCTCTGGCATCCGACCCAGGTCTTGGCTGATCTGCTGACGCTGCAAGAAAACGCACATCTGTTTGACTCGACTCTCCAGCCTCTACCGCAGTCTCCTGAATACTTCGCCCGTGCCAAACGATTCTTCCCTCTTCCTGAGCTCCGGCCGCTCACAATCACGTATATCGGCGACTCTGCCAACGTGCTGCACGACATGCTTGTGACATATCCTCGTCTAGGACATAAACTACGCGTGGCGTCGCCCGAAGACGCGAAATACAGGGCGCCAAAGGCGGTATGGGACAGGGTCGTGGAACTTGAATGCGACCGAAACATCTGGTGGGGTAAGGACCCCAAGGAGGCCGTTCAAGGTGCCGACGTCGTAGTCACTGACACATGGCAAGTCATTTTCCCTGGACTACCCCAGATTCTCTCGTTCTCATCTTGCCCTAGGATTTCAATGGGCCAAGAAGCGAGAAGGAAGAACGCTTGAAAGCGTTCCAGGGCTACCAGGTCACCGAGCAGCTCTGCCGAGAGGGTGGTGCGAACCCCAACTGGAAATTCTTGCATTGCTTGCCACGGAAGCAGCAAGAAGTCGATGATGAGGTATGCCGTCCGTGTTCTCACGTGATGATTGACTCAACGGCTCTCCACTCAGGTCTTCTACGGACCTCGTTCTCTGGTGTTCCCAGAGGCGGACAACCGCAAGTGGACCATCATGGCGCTATTCGAGTACGTACCCATGATACTCGTCACGGCTTATAGAGAATCATTCGCCTCTTTGTGCCTAGCATGCAATTTGGCAAGTGGGATCTGGGAAGCCGTGAACATCCGGAGACTGAGACGAACTGATGCATTGGCACATGCGTTTGCACTGCGTTACTGGCACCGCACAAAAACCGGAACCGAACGATTCACGTCTAGTTCCATACCATACCGTAGAGCGTCGAGTAGATCCTGTATATTCCGAAATTCGAGATATGGATGTCCAGCTCATGCTGGGTCATGGCGAGAACCTCGGTGGAGTTCTTTACCCCGGCCATCACCCAAGAAGCGTCACGGGGTCACGAGGCGTCACAGGAACGTTTGCGGGGAAGAGCCGGTGACGCTCACATGGTGTGACGTCACGTCTGGGGAAAGAGAGGCGCGTCGTTGAGTTTGGGATCCGATATTTTATCCAACCACGTCCGGCCCCTTGCTCTCTCTCCTCCCTGTTTCTCCCCCTCCATCCAACCCACGCCGGCAAACGTGATTACCGTCTCATGGCAGAGCCAGAAGTCAAACGCGACGTTCGGAACTCTCTTCTCTTCGAGTGCGCTTGGGAGGTCGCCAACAAAGTCGGCGGTATCTACACCGTTATCAAGACTAAGGTCCCCGTCACCGTGTCAGAATATGGCGACCGATACTGTCTCATTGGACCCCTCAGCTACAAGACTGCCCCAATGGAGGTGGAAGCGCAGGAACCAACAGACCCCCCCCCTCATCGAGACCCTTGACTCGATGCGTAGCGCTGGTGTGAAGTGTCTCTATGGCAGGTGGCTTGTAGAAGGTGCTCCACTCGTCCTCTTGTTCGATACCGGCAGCCAGTACTCTCGTCTTGACGAGTGGAAAGGTGATCTCTGGAATCTTGCCGGCATCCGACACCTCCCAACGACCACGAGACGATAGTCTTCGGTTACATCGGTTGCGTGGTTCCTGGGTGAGGTCTGTATATGCGCGTCAACTCTTCCGAACCTTTGCTTACACCATGTACAGTATGTCTCCCGCAGACAGCTTTCCCACCGCTGTCGTCGCGCATTTTCCACGAATGGCAAGCGGGTCTCGGCGATTCCCCTGTTAAAAACAGCTTCGCGACACGGTCACAGAAATCCAGAACAAGATCGGCGAGGGACGCTTGTTCGATCATGCTATGCGCTCTCAATGGGTCCGTCCTCCCATTTCACCATATTATCAATACTGACACGACGTTAACAGTCAGCGAGCACGGAGTATTACCAAATCGCCCGACGATTTGCTTTCATACGAAAGACAAGGTTTTGCTCAAGCGCCCGCATTTTTTTATGCGTGGTGGGTGAGTTTGGTGTGTTTTGGTTTGAAGGGCGTAACTCCCTGCCTCCCGTCACCACCCTAACATGGCGGTCATGACCACAACGGACCCTATCCTGAATCAGATTCGGCGTGTCCAGCTCTTCAACGACGAGTCGGATCGGGTCAAGGTCGTTTTTCCCTCATCCAGACTTCTTGAACTCGAACAACCCGATTCTCGGGATGGATTACGAGGAGTTCGTTCGTGGTTGCCATCTCGGCGTCTTCCTCAAGTTACTACGAGCCATGGGCTATACCCCAGCGGATGTGCACGGTTGTAAGCATGGCGTCGTCGTTCGTTCGATAGCTTGCGACTGATCCAACATCAGATGGGCATCCCGTCGATTACTACTAACCTTTCGGGCTTCGGCTGCTTCATGCAAGATTTGATCGACCATCCGGAGGATGAACGGATGCTACATCGTTGACAGACGACAGCGCTTCCGTTGAGGATTCTGTCAATCAGCTTACTGATTGCTATGTTCGGCTTCGTTAATCGCACAAGGCGCCAGCGTATCAACCAGCGCAACCGCGTCGAACGTCTCAGCCCGCTCTTGGACTGGAAGAACCTCGGCATCGAGTATTCCAGTGGCTCGTCAACTTGCGCTTCGGAGAGCGTACCCTGACGCATTCTCTATGGCGCCGGCGGTGAAGTGGACGAGGACCAGTTCGAGTTCAGCGGACCGGAAAGAATGATGCCCAACTCGGTTCCAGCGAGCCCGAGTGTTCAGATGTCCCGTGTATCGCTACTCCCGGTTGACATTTGGTACTTTGACGGAAAGAGGTGCGCGCGTTATCAATGTGCCAGCATATATTCTTCTGAAGCAATGTGTTTTGTAGATGTATTAAGGCTTGTCGACTAGTGACTACCGCGGATATCAATGGCCGAGTACTCAAGACGACGAGGAAGAAGGTTACCCTTTGTGAGTATTACGATCTCGAAGGCTTTACTCCAGTTCATGAGTTTTGCATATGCAGCCCCTTGGTAATGAAGGTCCGGTCTCGCGCGAGCTCGGTGATGTCTGGCGCCAGCACACCTGGAGGCGGGAAGTCCAACAGCCTCAGCGAGGGTGATCTCCGCAAGGCTGATGCTGCTCTCAGCCATGTGCAAGCTAATGGAGTAAATGGTGCTGAGAAAATACTAGTATATGTGTGTGCATTTTTGTACATCACTGCCAAAACGATGGCCATGTTCTGAGTGAGTAGGCTAAATGGCTTACATATGATTTATGAATAATTACCCTTCGATCAAATCTATATCTGCCCCCCCTATCACTCAGTGTGACGAGCGCATCAAGGTCGGGGTTGAGACGGGACGCGAGGGAGGAGTCGGGGGACGTTGAACAAGACAGTACGAGAGTAGATCCGAGTAAAAGTGCGCCGTACTGGCGTTGGTTTCGCGAAGAGATGTACAGGGCGACGAGACGACAGAACAGGAGCTGAGGTGCTGGGGAACAAACAGATACACATGACAAATGGCGCAGGTGTCGACGAACTCTGTGAGAGAGCAAAATGGCAAAGGAATAATTGAAATGAAATGAGAGAAGGCAGACCGTGGGGCCCAAAGGTGTGCTAGAGTATCCATATCCTCAAGACCAGAGAGTTCTATGTATCATTTCCACTATCCTAAGGCATACTAAGAAAGGCTCTGTAATGGTCAAGCTGTTACAGTGACTGACAAAAATGTGTCACACTTGGATATTGAGCATCTAAAGAATATGTTGTAATATATTGATATGGAGCAACTATAGAAAAGCAATTTTTTGTGGAATACTATAGTAATGAACATCATTTTCAGAATTTACATAGATACCATACATGGTAGCTATGATAGTATAATAAACAAATACATTAAAACTGCAGTAATGGAAGATTTCTTGAAAATACAACCAAATGAAAATATATGCATTTCATGTACTATTGATAAAATATCTTAATTCATGAGTGATTGTATAGAAAGCATGCATAATATATATTTGATATCATTATTAAATGAATGTTGATATATAAAATACTATTTGATTTATATTGGCTGTAATGGAGTATGTGGTAACATCTATTTTTATCAGCTATAGTAAAAGAAACACCCAATATGTGAAAAAAGAAACAGATATACTATTGTAAAGTGTGGCAAGTTACAAATAAAATCTCATGTTGACCTTGCTTGCTCTAAATTGTTGTGGCTATAATGTGTAGCTAGCTATGGTAAGCTGTGATGCATCATATATACAGTATAGGGATAGTATCAAAGTATTCTTCAATATTAATTTTCAAATGCAAACCATTTTTTATTGCTGCACAATAAAAGAATCTTTGATAAGAGCAAATTTAGTACATTTGCTCATTATTTAATGACTATTACTACTTATGGTATATGTGTATATATCTAAAATAGCTTTGTATGTTATTCTATACAATTCTTTCTATATTTTTGCAACAGCTCTCTTTATAGATATCTTATTCAAAATGCCTTGAGTGCTTAATATCTAAATGTGGCATACTTTTGTCAGTCACTGTACTTTATTACAGCCAATATCAATTCAATAGTAATTTACACATAGCTGCAACAGAAGGAATCAACATTCATTCAATAATGATAGCAAATATATACTATGTATGCTTTTTATACAGTTACTCATAAATTAAGATATTTTATCACTAGTACGTAAAATGCATATCTTTTTCTTTGATTATGTAATAAAGCAATCTTCTATCAGTGCAGTTTTATGTATTTGTTTATTATACTATTATAGTTGCCATATATAGCATATATGTAAATTTTGACAATAATGTTCATTACCATAATATTATATATGAAATATTGCTTTTCTGTAGTTGCTCATATCAAGATCTTACAATATATTCTTTAAATGCTCAATATCTAAGTGTGACACATTTTTGTCAGTCACTGTATCATTTTTCAAGAGTTACATATATATTATGTATGGCAACTATAATGGTATAATAACTAAACACATTAAAACTGCACTAATAAAAGATTTCTTCATTACACAACCAAAGAAAAAGATATGCATTATACATACCATTGATAAAATATCTTGATTTATGAATAATTGTATAAAAAGCATGCATAGTATGAATTTGATATTATTACTGAATGAATATTGATTCTTTCTGTCACAACTATATGTAAAATACTATTTGATTCATATTGTGGTAATAGGGTATATGGTAACATCTGATTGTTGCCAGCTATGGAAAATGGAACACTGAATGTGTGAGAAAAAATGCAGGTATATTATTGTCAGTGTGGCAAATTATAGATAAAATTCTATTTTTTGCCTTGCTGGCTCTAAATTATTATAGCTAGAATATATAGCTAGCTATGGTAAGCTGTAATGCACCATGGATACTAAATAGGAATAGTAATCAAGGTATTTACAGCTATAGACAAAAGTAAACGCAATTGGACTTTGAGCAGTTGGAAAACAATGGCTTACAACTTGTTAAGCTTATGAGATAGCCATGGATTGTAAATTGTATGCAAACAACATGTATATGTAAGGCTTTTATCACTATACCATATCACTATATATATTAAAGTGGTTATGAGATAAATAGAGTATATATTATTTTTGAGCATAAAAAATAATAGCTTGTAAGAGCTGAAATTAAATAGCGACGTAAATCTTTTATATACCTGAATTTAACTTACATAAAGACATAACTTCACAAATATCCTTGGCCAATCAATGCTGTCCATTATAGAGCATTTATGCTTTTGCATTTTGCAATAACTATGTCCAAAACTAAAACAACAATATTATATATTTAGACAAAACTGAATATATATCCAAGCTTTTGCTATATATAATTGGGAGCTTGGAAGAGATGACACCATTTTTTTATTCAAATTAGATTGTAGTAAATATTTTAGAAAAAAATTGTAATTTGGTACAAGTATTGCAAAATGCAATTGTATAATGCCCTATAATAGACAGTGTTGATTGGCTAAGGTTATTTGTGAAGTTATGTCTATATGTAAGGTAAATTTGGGTATATAAAGAGTTCAAGTCACTATTTAATTTCAGCTCTTACAAGCTATTATTTGTTATGCTCAAAATATATATATATATAGTATATCTATCTATCTCATAAGCACTGACTATATATGATAATATGGTATGATAATAAGATACTCTATATACATATTTTTTGGATACAATTTACAGCTCATGGCTACCTCATAAGTTTAACAAGCTATAAGCCATTGTTTCCAAATGCTCAAAGCCTAATTGCATTACTTTTGTTCACGGTATCCTGCACCATTATTGAATGGCACAAGATAAGAACAGCCAAAAATAAGGATAATGGAATATATTAAAATAGAAATATAATAATACTTGGACAAAAGACTTTATATAATATATCTGTAGCTTGGACTGTTAGTAATAAATATTAGCCTACAATAGACATCATATGTAATAATTATCATACAATGTAGTACAGAAAGAATGGGCAAAGGAAATGCTTTGTAAGGTATGAACAAGGAATTTGTCAGCCATTACTAAAGCATTTTCATAAAAAAGCTTACCAATTTGCTAAATAATCAGGCTCCTATTAGCTGGCTAAAATAGCTCACCACGACTGCTTATAAAGCAGGCCAAATCCAGAGTGAGGCATTTCTGCCATTGGCTAACAGGCAGATTGAAGCAAGCACTTGTTGCTACAAGTATAACCAAATGTTCTAAAATAATTGTTACCTTGATAACAATTGTCATAGGGCAAAAAATATAAAGGGAGCTCAGACAAACTCACAAAGGAAAAAAGACTCAGAGTTTAGAAAACCCCAGCACAGAGGCTCAGAGCACAGTATACAGTGACTGACAAAAGTGTGTCACATTTAGATATTGGGCACTCCAAGAATTTTGAATAAGATATTCATAAAGAGAGCTGTAACATAACTGGAATTAGGATTGTATAGAATAGCATAAAGAGCTATTTTGATATATACATATATATCATAAGTAGTAATAGTCATTGTATAATAAACAAATACACCAAATTTGCTTTTATTAGAGAATCTTTTATTATATGGTAATAAAAATCTTTGGCATTTAAAAATTAATCTTGAAAAATACATTGACTCTATCTCTTATACTGTATATTATAGTGCATCACAGCTTACCATAGCTAGCTACATATTATAGTCATAACAAATTTAGAGCAAGCAAGATAAAAAATGGGATTTTATTTGTAACTTGCCACACTTCACAATAGTATACCTATATTTTTTCCCACATATCTAGTGTTTTCTTTTCTATAGCTGATGAAAATCAGATCTTGCCGCATACCCTATTAAAGCCAATATAAATCAAATAGTATTTTACATATAGCTATGACAGAAAAATCAACATTCATTCAATAATGATCACCCGTAGATTATGCAGATGTCTCCTTTCCTTCATTTGCAGCTCTGACTCTTTCTTACTGTGCTTTGCTCATAGGCTCTTTATGGCTAATACTCATTGCTTGGACTGCTTTTTTGCTCTTTACCATGTCTCTTCACTCTGTGCCAGTGTGGCCTTTGCTTCACATTTGAGTCCCCTGGACGCGATTCTGCGTTGTCCAACTCACCCCTTCCGTAACCTAATTTTCTTATACCATTGTGTTTTTCTCTGTTTTATCTCCTTACAACGGTTTTGTAGACCTGCGGCTGACCTTTACTTGCTGTTTCTTGTTACTCATGCTCATGTCTCTCTGGTCTTGTGGCGCTATGTTATGCCCGCCTATCCTTTTGTCTATGATATTTGGTTCGCATTTTCCCACAGCTTTTTATGCAAAGTTACCGGGGTCACTTTGACTTAAGGCCATTGCACCATCTCTCATGCTTCGGAGCCAGGCTGTTTTCAAGGTGAGTGTTTCTCCATCCATGGTCTCTTACATCTAGAGACAATATTTTTCTCTCTATAAAAACCTTCTCTACTCTTCACTCTTAGCTCTCTGAGCAATTATTTACATCTTCATCTACCTTTCTCACACCACCTAGTTGCACACTCCTATGATCCACTTTGTCATTGTTATTGGTTTCTTGGCCCTTTGTGGTGCAAGCCGCAAGTCCTCACCTAACTTCAAAGGATCTACCACTTGGCATCAGTTCTATATCACCACAATCCAAAATAGTCTCCCCATGCTATGAGATACCGCTGAAATCCAGCAAAAAGCTTTGCACAAGTCTGGGTCACCCATAGGTACTTGTTGGATAGAGCCTGTGAGAAAACCCAATGGATTATACTGATCCGTGGATCTGAGTCATCTGTGACCATGAGTTTTTTTTTTTTTTTTTTTTTTTTAATCTCATGTTGATAACGGACCGTAAGACGATGTTATATGAGGTCCGTTACTTCCAAATAAATAATGTAAAATAAGTGTCCACACGTGCACGTACCCCAGCAAGCCCCAGAATCCGTGATGTGCTCCGCTCTCAGACACCCCCACAGGGGCCAGGCAAAGCCGGTGCGCTCCCCATGGAGCAGGCCACCCCCGCTGTAAACGGACACATTTCCCCCAGAGCTCGCCAAGGGCCACATGCCGCTACTCGGTCACCATGAACTTAACTGCCCACACCCCTGGTCGGTTTAAAGTGCTCGAGGGCTCGAGCAGGATAGGCAGCCTATATAGTCATCCCATCCCTTAACCAAGTGTCCCCAAGGCCCTCCTCTTCCCCGGGTACACGTGCCGGTCGGGCCACCAATTCACCACGCCCCTCCACCACTTCTTGCGTGATTATGTGCCCTTCCCGCAGTGGATCCTCACGGTCGCTCAAGGATTTGTCGGAGAAGATTCCCACAAATCCAAACTCCCGTACGATGTCCTCGTGCTCTTGAGATGAGAGTTCCTTCCCCTCCCCCATACGCCCCAGGCAAGTGTGCCCCCCGAACTGTGCGCAGTGTACTCGGCAGCCACCTTACGGGCATACCATTGAGCAAACGTTGCATAGCTGCAGGGTTCTCTTGCGAAGGCCCTTACCCCCCAGTGGTTGCCAGCCTTTGCACTGAAGCGGGGGCGCTATGGTATCAACTTAATACCAGGCAACTCAGCGCTAACTGAGGCCCAGCGACAGAGGAATTTAGACCTCTCGGGCCGGTGGGTAGGAGTCTGTCCATCACCGCCACGGCTCACTGCACAGCTTCGTCACCAAACTGGACTATTCTAGGTTGCCACAGCTTCCCGTTCCTCGGCATGTGGTTCGCTGATGCCATCAGGCCGCGGATCCCCACATGTCCTCAGTCTCTGTCTTGCCACATGTGACCTGAATCGAATTATCAGGAGTTTCAACATGACTAACGTCCGCATGGTCCCGTTCTCCTTTATGTAAGACTACCCTCTATTGATAGCCCCAGGGACGGATCTACATCTCCCGATTTGGCATGCCAGGTGGACTGATAGCCACCTCAGAGGAGCCCATGCGGAGAGTGGGTAGCCTGTCTGTTAGGTCGGCTTGTTATCAGAACAATTCCCACTCTTATCGTCGCCTATCCGATGAGGACCCTTTTGGGCGCGGGACTGGTGACAGGAACATTCCGTTCAGATCCGCTTTGGCTATGCAGCTGACCGGCAATGAACCGGTCTAGCCTGCATGTTACCGGCCATCACAGGGCTTGCACCCCATCTCGCGCACTGACGCCTTAGTCAGCAACGTGGAGCCCGGCCCAGACCCGCCAGTATAACGCTCAGCAGTTCATGAGAGCGGGGAAGTCGCTGTGGACTAAGCACTATATGGCAGTTTAGGGTTTCACTCCTATCACATAGCTCCGCATTTCTGACAGGTAGACCCGTGACCCGGACTCATAAGATTTGGACTCGTGGGTCACAGGTGATCTGTGCCCAAATACCCGTGTAGATCTGGGTCAGGCCTTAGAAATGCCACTGACCCGCGGATACGGATCCAAGTTGATCCGTGAGTAGACTCATGCAGAGCTTTATCCCATTTTAGACTTGCATTTGCTTCCACAATCCGGCCCCTTTCTTTTGTGTCACCATTTCGCTTGAACCTTGTTTTTTGTAGCTACATATATTTGGCCTCGAATCTCGAGCTCTCTTTATGCCCTGCTTGTCTGTTCAAAGGTACACTGCTGCTCATTACATACATACATACTATCTGTACTGACCCCCTGCTCATTAGTTCAAAAAATATACTTTGTGACTATTCTGTTTTTTGTTTTAGTGTTGCGCCGTAGTTTTACGGCGTACCTACAGACTGCTTGAATAGTCAAAGTAGCCGATGCCTCTGCTTGCTTTACTCCTATCACTAAAGACAAATTTTCTGTTCACTACCACAATGCTTGCACAAAGGCTATGAAGGTCTGTACAATTATCTTTGCTTTTACTAAGATTGGAATATGGCCAATTAACCCACACATCATGTATCTTTCTTTGTTTGCATCATCCTTCTCAACATTTCAAGATTGACATGCCACCATGTCCAAATAAGCATATCACTAACTGTCTAGATCTCTTGACTGAGAACAATCAGCTTTGTAACATATTGGGCAGGGCAGAGAGAAAGCTGAATTGGTGCTATGCATAGCAAAAGCTCATAGATTTGGAAAACATATGTCTACGTCAAATTACATTTGAGGATACCAAATCAAAGGCGAAATGTGTTATGAATACTACTCATGTATGCCATTTAACATCCATTAAGTCATTGAATGCTTTATCTTATCATGTTTGGTGTATACGTATGGCTGAAGTTCACAAAGAAGCATGCAAAGTAAAGTTCAAGCAACAGCTTGAGCAAATTGCACAGCAGCAAAAAGCTGAAGTGGACAAGCAAAAGGAAAGTGTGACAGGAAAAGAAGCTGAGAGAGCTGCAAAGAAGGCAGAGATGAAAATGGGAAAGGCAATGGAAAAAGGAAAATGGGCTACAGAACAGGCATAGAGAAGAGTTGAAAAAGTAGCTGAAAAAGCGCAAAAGAAAGAAAGAAAAAACAAGAAAAAGTAGAGAAAGATAAAGAGAAAAGGGCAAAGGCAGTGAATGACAAATTAGAAAAAGAGGCAAGAAAGCAAGTGAAACAGGTGTATGCAATGACAGAGGGTCAGAAAAAGAAGCATGGGTAAGACCGAATCTGGGACTGTGACTGGACCAGCTAAAAACCAAAACTGGCGGGCAAGCAATCCTGGGCCCCAGTCTGGTTTTGGTCTCCAAGTTCCGATCCAAAGCTTGGTTTTCAAGACTAAACCTTGAAACATACCATAAGTATTTAGCTATCATTATTGTCACATCATAGAAGTCTCCTTTAAAAAAGATGCATTCCAGCATAACTGGTGCAAAAAAACTTTAATCTCTCTTTTGGGGGCTGAGTTAGAGGGTGATTGTGACTCAAAAGATATTGATGAAGTTTTTGCACAAGCTCCTCACTATCTAGAAACAGGTTAGGACAGTGGCAAAGAAGAATCTGTGGCTAAATCACTGGTTACTCAGAAAAAACTATTCCACAGCCAGTTTCTTGTAGCTATACGGCGCACTTTAAAGAGTAGTGCTAAGTAGCTAATATATTTACTAATTTTACTACATATTCTCAATGCTATATAATACCAAAATCTGTGCAAAATTAGTGTAAACAATAGGGAGAGAATGTCCAAGCATGGTCTGACAGTCTTTGAGCATCTAGATAAGGCAGGTATCCAAGATCCTGATTTTGGACGCTTGGGCTAGTCTCTCCACAAAAAATATTTGCACAAGTATAAGGACCCTATATAAGAAGTTTTATATAGTAATAGAATTACAGCCGCAGATAAAAAATAATGCAATTGGGCTTTGAGCACTTGGAAAACTATAGCTTTATAACTTGTTAAAACTTATAAGGTAGCCATAAGCTATAAAATTATATACAAATAATATATATATATATATATATGTAGTATTTTATACTATGCCATACCACGATATATGTTGCAGAGCTCAATATGCACACTGGGCAAAGTATAGAAGCAATATAAAACTAAAAAAAACTCAATGCTGGCAGGCTTGGTAGCCGAGGCGCCCGTGCACAAACAGGTCTCAGTCAGAGCTACGCGGCACCTGTGGATCAAGCTAAGTCCAATAAACCAAATAAGTATTCAGTATGTGTACTATACAGGTATTAGAGCTTATCTAAGTCTAGTGATTAAGAGGTTAAGATGAGGGATTTAGGCAAGCAGTTAGACTATGCTTGAATATTAGTTCACCAGAACACATATTACTAAAGTCCATAGTAAATCTCTCGCATGAGTCTATCCGCAGATTGACTCAGATCCGTACCCACAAATCAGTGGCATTTGCAGGGCCTGATCCGGATCCACACTACCCCGGGTAACTCCTGGCGCCAAAAACCTGTTTGTGCACACGGATGGATCTCTCGACGACGTTTGGACTAAAGGGTACACAATAAAACAAAGGAAAAGTCAGTGATGGTTATGTACAAGGACATTATATAAAAATAGATAGTTTCAGCCGTAGTAGCACTAAGAATTAGTAATCTCTGTGCCTTTTTTTTAAAATAGCTACAGCTTACAAAGCAGCATTAGTTTAGCTGCTTTATTCAGCAAGGAAGTTGTTTGCACTCGCCCTGATTGGTTAGGCAAAAACTAACCCCAGGAACGACTGGCTTACCAAGCAAGAAAAGTAGTGGGCAAGGCTTTTTCTGTTTATGCTATTGGCTGGCTGGCACAAAATGTACAAAACAGGTTGCTACTGGCATAGCCTGTAACCGTACTAGTGTAGCCTCGCTAACATGCCGGCCAGGCAACAGTTACTAACTACGGGCCAAAACAGTATATAAGGAGTTCAAAATTGTTGAGCAAGCTGCTCAAGACTCAGACGTAAAAGGCCCAGACAGTTGGGAAGGCTCGAGAAGTGGGAAGAAACACCCTCTGATTCCCCAGATTTGGTTTTGTACAATACTCTGAGACACTCAATTTAATTTGTATATATTTGCTGAATAATCTACTACGCATGCTGCAATAAATTCAGAGTAAAATCTATCCTGCTCCATCAGACTAGGCAGCTTTTGACCTGCGAAAGACAAGAGATCTTTTTGAGGCAGTGCAGAGTTCACTGTGTTAGCAAAGGCTTTCTGGCAAAAGAGGCGGTAAAAGGGCTAACTTCATCACGACTGAAAGTACTTCGAGGACTGATACGTACAACTGAACCAACTTCCAGACGCAAGTGTGATTGATTCACCTTCTGTTTGCAAACTCACTATCACACTTCTAGTTACTCTTTCCAATTAAATCTTGCTTATACCTAAACAACACCTCAGAGAAAGAGTTGAATTTCTCACATCTGACTGAACATTAAACCAACTATCAATACAAGTCTTCTGCTTGTAAGTATACATTTTGAGAATTCGTCCAGGGAGCTTTCTAAAGCCAGAGTGTAACAACTCAAGCCCCAACGAAGCTTGGAGTCTTAAATTCTCCCCTTCCAATTGAACAACTGTGATAGCCCAGCATAGTGGCCCGGTGAACCACAGCAGAGTAAAAATTCCCCTTAGAGTCCAGAACATCTGTGCTAAGCTCTTCAAGCTCATTTCATCAGTCTCGCCTCTCTAAGACCTGACACTATCTGGGCATGACAGCGGTACCATAGAATTTACATGTATAGTCAAAATATTAGATATATACATTGTCGTAGTATACTATAATAAGTCCACAAAGAAATTACGGCTCTACCCTACATGTGGAACCAAGAATATGCGCAAAAAAATGTGACTGACTGCAAAAGCTGCCCTTTCTCTATAGGCGCAGGAAGAGCACATCTCTATGCACAAAGTTTGGAACACTGCATAATAAAATCACAACAATTACGAAGAAATTAGTACTTGGCATACGAGCCCTTGGCTGCCTTCAGAGTCTGAACCCGACGTGGCATGGAATCTATACAAATCTCGCACAGCACTCCATATCCAACTTCTCTCATTCCTTCTCCAATGCAAGCCATAAGGCTTTGGTATTGGTGGGATAGGTATGACGAGCCCTCAGTTGCTTGTCCAGGATGTTCCATGCATGTTCTATAAGGTTCATGTCTAGAGAGGAAGGTGGGACACACAAGTACTTGAATATTTTCTTCTTCGAACCACTTCTGTGCATGGTGAGAAGTGTGTTTTGGGTCATTATCCTGCTGGAAAATGATAATGTTGGGTGCTTGGTTTTTGTCTGCAAGGCTTCCCAGGAAAGACTGTGAGAGAATTTCACAGTACATCTCAGCATTCATATATCCTTCAATGCGATGAAGCCAGCCAGTTCCTTTCCATGAGATACACCCCCACACTATTATACTCCTACTACCATGCTTCACTGTCTTGTTAATATTCATGTCATCTCACTCTTCCCCAGGTCCTCTCCTCTCCTACACCAGTGTCATCCATCCGAGCTAAAGAGCTTGAATTTGGACTCATCTGAGAACCAGGTACCCTTCCAGTCCTTGAGTGACAAATCTCCCTTCTCTCTTGCCCAGTTCCTTCTCTTCAGCTTGTGTACAGCACTGGGAAAAGGTCGGGTGGCGACGGCAGACACGGCCTGGTAGTTCACATAGACAGAGGGTATGTTGGACTGTGCACACAGACACATAGGAAAAGAGGTCGCGTTGCACTGCGGTCGCATCTGGACTCTGGAGCTTGTCCAGACTTAATTGCATGGCAAGCACAACGCAAGTCATGGGAGTTTAGACAACATGGTCGTCCCTGGCTTAGGTGCCTTGTAATAGGGATCAGGGTTTGCGCAAAGCTTTTTGATGCGTTTCACCACTGTAGACCTCTTGAGACCAAGTTTGACCCCAATATCCCAAGGCTTCCAACCCTGTGCATCGTAAATCATGATTGCCTTCTTTTTGGTTGGAGTAACAGGAGTGTATAGTTTACGAGCCTGTGAGAAAGCCATAGAATAATTTTGGAATAAATAGCACAGGTGAGAGTGAGTTCTGCGTTGTGAAGCATGAGGGATGCACGACACGGTTCCCAATTAGGAAGGGTGATGTGACGGTTGAAAACATCTTATTGCTGTGTCATTCAAAAGGAAGCGTATTATATGATCTCAAATTTGCTTATAACGTGTCACTAATGGTACACTACTGCGGTGAATATTTCTGATTTTTAAATACTTTTTTTATTTAATCTCTCATCAGCAGTGTAAACAACGCTTAAGGAATACTGGCGCCTAGTGGTGTGACAGACTTTTGTCGGTCATTGTATGCTTGCCTACTGTTTAATTTTTTAAACATCTATGTTCCATTTTCTATAGCTGACAAAAAATCGGATATTACCATATACTTCATTATAGCCAATATAAATTAAAGAGTATTTTACATATAGCTGCAACAGAAAAAATCAGCATTCATTCAATAATGATAGCAAATACATACTATGTATGCTTTTTATACAGTTACTCATAAATTAGGATATTTTATCATAGCATGCAAAATGCATATTTCTTTTTTGATTGTGTAATAAAGCAATCTTCCATCAGTGCAGTTTCAATGTATTTGTTTATTATACCATCATAGTTGCTATTCCATAGTATATATGTAAATCTTGACAATAATGTTCATTACCATAGTAGCAGTATATATATATAAAATATTGCTTTTTTGTAGTTGCTTATATCAATATTTTACAATATATTCTCTAAATGCTCAATATCACAAGTGTGACACATTTTTGTCAGTCACTAATTTCAACTAAGTGGAGCTTGACTCTGAAGAGTTATTTGTTGTAACTGATATAAGAGTTCAAAATAAGCGCTGGTGAATAAAGCAGGTGAAGGGTAACGATAGCCTACGCCGCATTGAGAAGGATTGTTTTGAACCCATTTATCATGCTAAAAGAATCCAATCAGAGTTATACAGAGCATTATACTTAATTGAAAAATTAGTAGGCATTTGCATATATAATAACACATATATTTTGTCCCAGACATAAATAATAACAAATTCATTCTTTGCTTTCTGTGATGTTTTAGCTATTACTCTTTCTTTGTTTCTCGTCTTTTTTCTGTAAGCCTTTTCCCAATCTTCTGCAAATAGTGGCTTTGAATGATTTGAATTGTGTAGTCCACAAGGTGAAGTTATAGCATAAGATGCTCAAAACTTGAGATGACAGAATAGAAGGCACATGAGTAGACAGATTTAATAGACTAGGTGTTAAAATTAGAACTAAAGAAAGAGAAAAGAAAGAAGGTAAATTTGGAGGTGAAAAAGGCAAAAATGGCTGTGAAGAAAAAACTTGTAAAGTATGAGACTTGCTAGAGGCCCCTCTGGTGCAAGAGATTTAGAGAAAAATGAGAATTATTAGACGCTAGAGCTTTAAGCCTTTCAGCCTCAGTATAGAGAAGCAAAGATAATAAGCTTGAAGATAGGAAGGTATACGGATGTATAGAACAATTTTTAGCATTATATATTGTAATACAATTCTTAAGCAAAAGATGGTACTTGCACTTTGATCATATATCCAGAATAACCAAATATGGTAAATAGGCTTATAATTACAGATGCAATTCTATTGGGTTCAGAAGTCATTCTTAAAAAGGGAAATTGAAGAGAAAGATAAAATATAAAGGGAAGCCCCTGTTCAATAGTCCTAAACCCAATATTGCAAAATGTTTGCCATAGTCTTGTCTATTTGTTGTCTGCACTGCCAAAAATATACATTCTCTGAGTTAAACATGTATCACTCAGTATTAGACAAATTCCTTTGATCAATGCTTCTTTAGGTGGTTCTCCTCTTCATTTTATTTTATTGATGCAGAAATTCTGTTTAGAAAAGAATAAAGCTATGAACCTTATGTGTCTACTATAGGAACAGATTGTTGTTAGTGCATCAATATATTCTTTGCTATTTGTACTTCTTGTGCATCTCACTTGCCATAATATCTCCTTAGCATACATGCAACAATAGTTCTCTAAAATGTCAGTACATTCTTGGGATGCCATTAGCATCACATGTAACAACAACACTTGCCAAACCCTTCTATGGCACAATTTCCAGCACAATTTCTGACAAAAATGTACAAGAAGTGTTTACACAACACCTTGTTGCAGAATGTGAAGACACTCACCAATTTTTCGACTTAGTGTAATGCCTTGCAAGTGGCCTCTTTGGTCTAAAAGGCACAGCAGGTAGTCACAATAGATGATTCCTTGGAATCTAGCCCCGCTTAGTTGTACACACTGACATGCTTACTCAGCTGCTGACTCAGGCATGACTCAGAAATTCTATTAGTTTCCATTGATTTCCACAGACTTAGTAATTGCTCTGGTGAACTAGTATTCAAGTATGGTCTACTGCTGCCTAAGTTCTCATTTCAGCCTCTTGGTTATTGACCTTAAGTAAGCTTCAATATTTGTATAGAAAATACACAAATATTGACCTGGTCATTGGACTTAGCTCAATCTGCGTGCCGCTAGCTGAGATTTGTTGTGTACAGCCCTTGCTGCCTACCAACATTGAGTTTGTCTATTTTACACACTCTTTTGTGTCACAAATTGCTAAGAGAACAGCACTCAAACAGTTAGGGGCTGTCCCATATTAAGCGCGGTTTGTGCCATGAACAACGCTTAATTTCCCAAAGACAATATTCGAATTTCCTTATAGTAATAATCAAACAGGTCACGTGACATGGAAGACACTGGAAGATTTGAGAACTATAACGTCATCAAGCACGTGGCTCATCAGTCAGTGGATTACTTAGCTTTAGTAGTGTATAATGACTCAGCCTCGGACATGCTTTGTCAGCCTCAGATGTGTATTTGAAATAGACTCTGTAGTGGTATAAGTATTGGCAGCACTCTACCTGGGGACCTCAGTTTTGACCTCTTGGTCCTCAGGTAAGAGCCCCTCACTCTGTAGTAGATATGAACAATATTAACTTGGTCCTCAGCATACAAACAGTTCGCTGTTGCCGTTGGCATTGTTGCTTATACACATATACTCACACTCACCCTAGCCCCTCGTCTCTCTTAATAGTCTGTTGATGTTGTCACCGGCTGCTATCATCTTTGCATACACCCTTGGGCCTTAGTTGTGATATTTTGTACTTTGCCTAGTGTGCGTGTCAAGCCATTGCCTCCACAACATACCCAAAATGTGTGCTCATTGCCCTTAACACTGTCTGAGTCAAACTCGGCAAGTTCAAAAACATCCTACAATTTCTCGTTGTAGTTTGTATGCTGTGTTCCAGTTAGCGCAGGAAGGGCTGAAAGCTTGAACAGGTCCATATACAAAATGTTGTGCCATGACGGTGTGGCCCCTTGCGCCGCCAAGAGACCACCGCCCCTTATAATGGGCCGCCGCCCCAGTGGCCTCTCCATTTGCCTCTGTGGCCTCTCCCATCGCCTCTCTCCTTTCTCTTTATGTAGCATTGTACCCTTTCGCCTCTGGCCGCTAGGCCGCTCGTGCCCTCGTTGTATCTACGTGTACCGTCTGGTTAGCGCTCACTCATCGGACTCCCTTAAATACTGTACCGTCTCGTCTCCCGAATATCATCGTCTATTCCCTCTCCACTCACGCGTGAAGTGCCTATTCACTAAACAAAACACTCCTGACCAAGTCCAAGTCATCTTCTCCAACAAGCTGCCTATTTCCTCTTTGAAAGATGCGAGCATGTTGCACAGTGCATCAAAATGGCTGCAAGTAAAAATGTAAATATCAGGATATAAAATATTAACACTAATACTCAAAATACTGAGGCCAACACTCTTACCCATCTTACATTCCTCTGCGGTTTAGTTGCTATCTCCCCAGTACAACTGCTGGGAACAGTTTCCAGTTTGGTGACTAGTCAAACTGTTCTTCTTGCTATAACAGGTATGCATGTAAGAATTTTATAAAACTCTCTGGCCATTCTAGGAACTGGCTTATAAAATTACTTGGGAAGGATTTGCCATCACTTTGTTTTGAAACAGCCTTGCTGGAGAGAAATATAAACTAATTATCACCTTTTTGGAACATTAAACCCGAAGTTGTAGAGCTGCATTGGAATATCAAAAACATACTAAAATGACATAATTTGGTGGAGGAATACAGTGACTAACAAAATGTGTCACACTTGTTGCAGAGGCAATGGCTTGACCCATACACAGGGCAAAGTACAAAGAAGTAATGTAAAACTAAACAAACTTGATGTCGGCAGGTAGCAAGGGCCGTACACAACAAGTCTCAGTCGGAGCTGTAGTGGCATGAAGATTGAGCTAAGTCCAATGACCAAGTTAGTATTCATGTATATGTACAGACATTGGAGCTTACCTAAGTCCAATGACCAAGAGGTTAAAATAAAGACTTAGGCAGCAGTAGGCTACGCTTAAATACTAGTTCACCGGAACGATTACTAAAGTCTATAGAAACAATGGAAACTAACAGAAAGTCTGAGTCATGCCTGAGTCAGCAACTAAGTAAGCATATCAGTGTGTACAACTAAGCAGGGCTAGACTCCGAAGAGTCATTTATTGTAACTACATGCTGTGCCTTTTGAACCGAAGGAGCCGCTCCCGGGTCATGCAGGGCATTATACTAAGTCGAAAAATTGGTGGGAATGCATGCACTGTGACAACACTTGGATATTGAATATATGAAAAATGTGCTGTAAGATATTTGTATCAGCAACTACAGAAAAGAGAATTCTTTGTGGAATACTATGATAATGAACATCACTTTCAAGATTTACACATATACCATATATAGCAGCTATGAGGGTATAATAAACCAATACATTAAAACTGCACTAATAAAAGATTCCTTTATTACATAATCAGAAAAAAAAAAAATGCATTTTATGTGCTATTAATAGAATATCTTAATTTATAGGTAACTGTATAAAAGGAATGGATGATATATATTTGATATTATTATTCAATAAATGTTGATTCTTTCTATCATAGCTATATGTGAAATACTATTTATTTATATTGGCTGTGGTGAAATATGTGATAAACATCTGATTTTTGTCAGCCATATAGAAAACAATACTGAATATATGAGAAAAGAGACAGATATGCTATTGTAAAGTATGGCAAGTTACAAGTAAAATCCCATTTTTACTTTACTTGCTCTGGATTATTATTGCAATAATATGTAGCTAGCTATGGTAAGCTGTAATGCACTACATATACAACATTGGAATAGTATCAAAGAATTCTTTAATACCAATTTTTCAAAGCCACCATTTTTATTACTGTATAATAAAAGAATTTCTAATAAGAGCAATCTTAGTATATTTGCTCACTATTCAATGGCTATTACTACTTATAATACAGGTGTATAAATCAAAAATAGCTCTTTATGCTATTCCACACAATCTTTATTATAGTTAGGTAACAGCTCTCTTTATCAATATCTTCTTCAAAAACTCTTTGAGTGCTCAACATCTAAGTGTGACGCACTTTTGTTAGTCACTGTATATAGGGAGAATGCCCAGAACAATCTCCAACTACTAGGAAGCTAGTTCTAAACTCCCAGATTTTGAAACATGGCTGGAAATTTGAAACAATTTCCAGGATAATGAAAATATGTCAGATAATGTTTTTACACCATGAAAATACTCAAAGAATATATGTAAGCTTAAACAAGAAGCAGAAGAGCTAGGGAAATGTAGAAAAATCCAGGGTACTCTATTGAAAATTGCGAAAATTGCGAAATAAAATCGGATTATTTTTATAGCACCCCTGGCAGATGAAACATGATAATTCTACCTGGTAGATATCCAAACATACATGAATACTCAAACTACAATGCAGCATCCTAAATAAACAGAAGAAAGCTTAGGAGCAACCTCAAATGTAACCCAAAAAACGGAATTGATGGCAAGTAGTCTGTCATTAATTTCCAGAGCAATGGGCGCATATTGTGATTCCACTCATTAGGCACCAGAGTGGCTTCTTGTGCTCTGCGTCTATATTTTTGAAAAAAGTGGACTTTGTATTTTGAATATAGCTTACTCATTTCACTACCAAATTATATTATTCTGATATATTTTTAATATTTCAATGCTGCTCTACATTTCAAAAAAAAAAAATAATGAAAAAGTAATGGTTGGAAAAATAGTGCAGATATTCTTCCCCGCAGTTTTATAAGACAGTTTCTAGAATGGCCACGCTGTTTTATAAAATGACTACATGCCCCAGGGACTACAAAAGCCATATGCCAGACAACAAGATTATTCCAGTACAATTATTATATGGCAAAGCTCCAACTTGAAAATATATAGAAACTAAGCTGCTGCGCAGTTTGCAGAAAATATCAATATTTATCAAGAGCTCTTTGAGTCCGCTTTAGTTCTTAGCTACAAACTATTGGATCTGTCACTATACCAAACACTTGAGATATAACCAGTTTCACAAGCAACATCAATTTGGTAGAAATTTCTGCCAATTCTCTGGCAGCTCAACAGCTACTTTTGGTTGCCACTCATGGAGCGTCTACAATGTAGTGCCTCATGTGGAGACTCTAACTTGTTTGCTGTCTCTTTAGAATTGCCTGCATCCAATTCTGTGTAGTCATAGTTAGAAGATACACAAGCATTTTACTTAGCACGTATAGTGACTGACAAAAGTGTGTCACACTTAGATATTGAGGACTGAAAGAATTTTGAATAAAATACCCATAAAGAGAGCTGTTGCATAACTTGAATTAGGATTGTATAGAATAGCATAAAGAGCTATTTTCGATATATACATATATACCATAAGTAGTAATAGTCATTGTATAATAAGCTAATACACTAAATTTGCTCTTATTAGAGAATCTTTTATTGTACGGTAATAAAAATCTTTGGCATTCAGATTTGAATCTTGAAAAATATCTTGATACTGTCCCTATACTGTATATATAGTGCATCACAGCTCACCATAGCTAGCTAAATATTATAGTCATAACAATTTAGAGCAAGCAAGGTAAAAATGGGATTTTATTTGTAACTTGCCACACTTCACAATAGGATACCTATATTTTTTCCCACACATCTAGCATTTTCTTTTCTATGGCTGATGAAAATTAGATTCTGCCGCATACCCTCTTAAAGCCAATATAAATCAAATAGTATTTTACATATAGCTATGACAGAAAAATCAATATTCATTCAATAATGATATCAGATACATATTATGCATGCTTTTCATACAATTACTCATAGATCAAGATATTTTATCAATAGTACATAAAGTGCATATCTTTTCACTTGGTTGTGGAATAAAGGAATCTTCTATTAGTGCAGTTTTAATGTATTTGTTTATTATACCATCATAGCTACTATATATGGTATATATGTAAATTTCGAAAATAATGCTTAGTACCATAGTATCCTACAAATAAACCGTGTCTTTGTAGTTGCTCACATGAGTATCTTACAACATATTCTTTGTATGCTCAATAGCCAAGTGTGACACATTTTTGTCAGCCACTGTATATGTCACCTCCATACAATTACAGCTTATGTGGTCACCTCATTAGTTTAACAAGTTATAAGCTATTGTTTCCAAGTGTTCAAAGCCAAATTGCATTACTTTTGTCTGCAGCTGTAGCTAATTGCCTGATGGCAGTCTTGGGTAAAGCAGAGAGGACTTGTCCACATTGACATCTCTCATCTGCCACAAGTTCATAATGTTAGTGTTTTGTGCTTCACTCTAGAGTAAGAACAAAGGCTGGTCTTACATACTGTCATATACTTTTGTTTGAGTCAGTTGGGGCTAAGCTATCTAATAGTGTAACAAACTTTTCTCTGGGCTTGCTAATAGATTTGGATGGCATTTCGGTTAAATATTATATTAAAAAAGCAATAGAATTGAACTACATTGGCATTATTTATGGCAGATTAAATTCGGTAATTTATCTGGTAGGCATGTATAGATGCTGAGACTACAATATAATGTTATAAATGAGCAGAGAAAAAGCTAAGAGCAACTCTAAATAAATCTCAAAAGTGAAATTGAGGACAAGCAGTTTGCTATCAATTTTGGGCCCAATCCAGCAAATGGAAGCATCTAGCCCAAAGACTAGCCACAATTTTTCAAATTTAGCTCCAAAATACATATTATATAAATAGAGTAATAGCTTAAACATTGGTTTTTACTTCTAATTCCAGAATATAGGCTACCATAGCTTTTACTGAGGGATAAGTCCCAAGATGCAGAACAGAATGTTAAGAAAAATATCTCTATCATAAATGCTAGTTATATGGTCTAGTCACCAATTTTTTGTTGATCTTCACAGATATATACTAATTCTCTTTGTTGTTGACATTTGTAATCTTTCAATAATAGGGATAGGCTGACCTGTGGTACTGCGCTGGCTTCATAATATTATCAGCAGATGACTCTGATTCAAACTCACAAAGGTCTGTCTGTAGTTGCATCTAGAATCAAATCCAAATTGAATTGTGGGAAAATATTACAGACATTGAGCCCATAGTACAGTATTTATAATCTCAAGCTTGAGATCAGGCTATGGCAATGTTTGGTGTATGCAATATACACATAGTCCAGCATGCAAAGAAATGATGAGATATGTTGCGCTGGCATCACTAGTTGAAAAGATTCAACTCAGAGCCTGGAGGCAACAGATTGGTGGCAGCACAGATCAGGACCAGTTACTCACAAGGCTCGCAGTGGAATACCAAGGCTAGCAAACACATACTTGAAGGCAGGAGGTTAATGTGCCAGACTCTAATCTGTTTTTAAAGTTAACATCGCATTTACACTTGGTTGCTTTATTAGAAGTGCAACCACACCTGATAAACTGGGCAGCTGTGAATGGTTTTTTTTTGCAATCTAGCTCCAGCAATCATCTTTAGTTGGAGTCCACTATCTTCATAAAAGAGCTAATTGCAAAATTGTCACCTGAAACATCCTTGTCACAACTAAGGGTCAAGCATGTTTGCAAAAATAGCAATGACATCCTGGACAAACTATCAAGTAGACAAAAGAGGCCAGGGTAAGTTTGACTGTGGGAACACAAGCAACAACATTGCTCATAAAAGGACTGTTAACCAACACAATGTGTGGCTCTTACCTGAGGGACAAAGAGTCCAAACTATCACGAAAACCCTTACTCACCTGTGTGTGTTGCTTAAGGGGAGAAGTGTAAAACACTAAGTAGAGC